>JAYRBW010093236.1:0-20927 GCA_036023295.1 Invenusta paracnida
AAACAGCATAATAAGAAAATGTATTTCAACTTAAATTTCGACTGGCACATTTTACCGCTAACAATAATTATATAAAAATAATTTTACATCATTTTATGAAGAAAAAATTTAAGTATTTCAATAATTCAATAGTTCAATTACGGACATCTTTTTTAAATCAATGATGTGAAGACAAAAATATATGGAATGAATAAAAAGAAAAACTTTCATATACATATATGTAAATCAGTGGGGACTATATGGAAATATGTTTTAAAATACTAAAATTGACGTATCAATATCTATAAGTATAAATAGGGTCCCTTTTCTTGCATTGTGACTGGCACATTTTAATAATAATACTCTTTCGGATACATTAGCTAATTTATTAGATAACATTATAAGGATGAGCCTCGCGCACTATACAATAAAAATGTCCTGGAACCAGGCATGCGGTACATATATATTATGCATTTATCAAATTAAAAAATACCATTTTCGTTGTGAAATACGTAGCATTAATTGATATCTGATCTCAACAGTATATATTACGAACTCGCGCTAATTTAATGTGTGGCGAAACATGATTATATTATACAAGAGAGTTCACAGATGCGCGCATATATTGCTGCACTGTAACCAATTTCTAGTTCCAATTTGTTGAATTATTTATGCAACAATGTGACTTCTAGCTTTATAAAGTTAATATACAAATGCCTACCCCCTGTTTCTTACAGAAGCTGGCTCGAAACAATAAGATTCTTCTTCTGTGTCCACTTCAATACTGAAGAACCAAATTGCTATCACCTAGAAACAATGGCTATACCCGAGGAAATTCTGGGTGATAACGTAATACTGGAGCCCCATACAGTTAGCAATGATGTGCAGACACAAGGTGCATTAGAACATCCAACTTCAGAACCAACGATTGTTGCACCGCCGGCATTCGATGATGACAACATTACATTTGGTGTGCCGGAGACAAGTGGTCCAGCTCTCTAGCACACTCTAAGACATTAGAATGAAACAACAATATTGATATTTAAAGGTCTTTGGGCACACTACAGACTCGCACATCCTTCTCTGTCCACCCTGACTTATGTTTCCGCCTCCTACCAGTACAAAAAAAAGAAAAATTACGCAGTTGCTTCTTTTTCTGCGCATCATATTTCGAAGTTATTAAAATAAATGAATTTTGTCGGAATTATTTCTCTAATGTGACAATAAATTTTCACGAATTATTTTTGTTCAGAATTAATATTTCGGAATTATTTCACTAAAATCCAACAGAATTTTGTCACTGAAGTATTCTGATGAATTTCCTTTGTTGGTATTTTCCATATTAAAGTTGGTAATAAATTAAATAGTACAAAAGATAAGGACTATTGTTTACTTTATAATAATGAATATTATAATAATATAATGTTACAGCATTTTAAATATAAATACATATAATATTCTCTTATTGTATATACCATAGAAACACTATTATCCAATTTATGCTTTCTCAAACTTTTGTAATCGCTCAATCTTTGTCTGCTCAATTTGATCTGTATTCTAATGATTTTATTCTAGTTTTTTAAGTTGTATTCGTTGTATTTCTATATATACAGGTGTGTTCGGCTAAGGCCCAATCAGAGCTCACCACACTGAGATAGCTTGCTTTATAGTTACTTTATAAATAACCCGATACAAGATTGCTAAGGAACACAATTCTTGTCAACGAACTTGCCTTACACGTGCTAACTCTTTTGGTCGTTCTTATATACACTATTCTGTTTCTCCTATTTTATAAAATTCATTAATTCATTCATACTTATCCATTAAATTCATATATACATAATGTGCCTTATTTATTTATTGTATTAATATATTAATTATTTGTTTTCTGATGATGTCCACATTAGAATTAAAGGACAAAACTTGTGTAAAGTATACTTAATAAATTTATTATCATTTTTTATGAAGGTTTGTCTGTGTTCTCTTCAAAAAGCTTTCAATGTCGGCATAGACCACATAAGAGAGGCGTAGGATGGCTTGCCATTTTTCAAAGTGACAAAAATACTTATCGACAGCTGGAACGAGCATTTCTGGTTGACCAGTATAACAGTATTCATGGTGTCTTTCAATGCATTCCCCCTTTTTAGAGGGCTTGAGGCAACATTCGCAGTGCTTGAATCTGTCATGTGTCTGGTTCTTATTGGTATAGCTATTGAGAAGACGATTGATGTGGACTACTCCCACATGGTGTGCCGAGTGATCATCAAGACATTAATGTGTATAAGCTCTCGATCGTTCTCGCCGTAGACCTCCTGACGTGGGTAGCCGCATGAGCGTAATATTCTGACTGGCTGGATCTCATTCTCCTTCTCCCACTCAAGCAGGTTGATGAAGATACCTGTGTTCATTTTCTCAAAGCGCAGATTTTCGCCTGATATGATGGGGAAGGTCAGACAGTCGAAGTTGAGTTCCTCTTTCCATAGGCGGTAAGCTGAAAGGCGGTGTCGGTTCTGCTTGACATCATCATACTGTAGCACGGAAAGCCCCGCGTATTTGAAGTAATCCTCCCAGATTCCGTTGTTGACATTGACTACAGAGCGTTCTTTGCTTTCAGTCATAGAAGTATAGCTCGTGAAATTTTTCACGCGTCTTTTGGGAATGCTATAGTATCTTACTATTCTCATGTCGAGCCACTCCACAGATTCAATTATCCAGTTTGATTCATTTTTGATAAACTTTTCTATCAGACGTAAGAGGTCCTGGAACATTAAGTCAAAGAAGGTGACAACTTCTGCGGTGAGAAAGAGCAGCTGCTGTTCAGACCGTAGGATCTCACTCGTGTGTGGATTTATTTGAAGGATGCGGAAAGCCAGGACTGGATGAACCTTGCATTCGATACAACCATCGAGTAGTGCAGTTGTTGTCAGCTCGATCTACACACAGAACTAAAGTTAGTTAATTTTACTAAAAAAATTAGTGTAACACTTTTTACACGTTAAGTTAGTAAATTTACTATTAAAATAAGTATACATTAATTTTACTAATTAAGTTAGTAAATTAACCAATTTAAAATGTAAAAAGTGTTACACTAACTTAGTTAGTCAAATTACTTGCTAAATCATTAATCAAATAGACAAAATAAGAAAAATGGGTCCGCTGAAGTGGTAATAAACAAATCTGTATGTATTTCTATTAGCACAACGAGCTTCATAGAATTCTATAGTATACACGTAAAATAAAAAATATACACATATGAGGAGGTGCTGAACAAGGGACTAAGAAAAGCCAGATATCCGGGATGTCGTGAATGTCAGGGGTTTGTTAAAAACTATAATAACAGATAATGATGAGTGTCCAATATATAATAAAATTAGAAAAATGAGCCCGTTGATCAAGCGGCAAATCATTTTTAATATACATATACAAAATGTCAATTCAGTACATTACGATGCATAGCTTACATAGTGCTCCTACTTGTGGTTCTTCAAATATTAGGAACAGATGAACATTTTGATATCACAAAAAAGGATTCAATAAATGTTTAATTTTAACAAATTTCTAATCCACATTATAGTTCATTAATTAAATAAACTATATATTATAATTGTTATTTAAAATATGCTAAGTACCAAAACTATTCACAACATACACTCAATAAGCAGCGTTGCCAACCCTCGATTTAGATATGAAAAATGTTTCATATTTTGCATGATTTAACATGAAAAAAAGAAAATGTACGTTGCTTATTTCTTTAATCATAATTTTTAAAGTATTACTAACTTTATATTTTGAAACTACTTAATTATAATTTTACTAAATTATGTCTACCAAACTTCTCGGGATTTTGCATAGCTAAATATTCAGGATATCTCAGGATTTCTCATTAGGAGCACTGCTTACAGATGTATATAGCATTTATACGTTTATTAATCTATGTTAATTTATGCTCTATATATACCTGTTCGTCTACTGATTACGAGTAATAATTATTTAATTACAAGAATTGAGATTGGGTGGAATTGATTTTATCTTTTGGTAAACTGAGTTTAATAAAGTTTTTGTGGCATTTTTGCCAGTGGTTAATTCTGGTGGGATGTTTGTCTGGTGGTATTTTTCGAATTTGATTTGAATTTTGAAATCTCCATGGGTGGAAATAATAGCTTGTGAAAGAGATTAGAAATTGGTCGGAGGCTGGAGTGAGTTGGTCGCACAAACAGGAATTTGTGATTATCAGTATTATTGGGTGAACCCAGCGACAGAAGCGATTCAAATATTGAGATTAATTCGCGTAAATTGTGAATTATGTTATCAAATATAATAATTAAATTATAATAACAGTAACTCTATTATTTAACAATAATTTCTTTATCAATAATAAGGCAGTGAAAACAATCAAGATAATTATTAAGATCGTATATTAATTATCAAATTAGCCATTGATTACCAATTGCAAATTCTGATTAGCTATCGGCTACAATTTAATTTACGCGAATTAATCTCAATATTTGGTTATAGTATTTGATGACAATTATACTCTTCTGAACACTGTCAATCGCTTCTGTCGCTGGGTTCACCCAATAATACTGATAATCACAAATTCCTGTTTGTGCGACCAACTCACTCCTGCAGTCTCCCACCAATTTCTAATCTCTTTCACAAGTTATTATTTTCACCCATGGAGATTTCAAAATTCAAATCAAATTAAAAAAACATCATCTGACAAACAACACACCAGAATTGACCACTGTCAAAAATTTCACAAAAATTTCACAAAAACTTCATTAAACTCATTTTATCAAAAGATAAAATAAATTCCATCCAATCTTAATTCTTGTATAATTAAATAATTATTACTCGTAATCAATGGACGAACAGGTAGAGCATAAATTAACATACATTAATAAACGTATAATTGTTATATACATCTGTGGGAACACAGAATGTTTACAAAGAAAGGGCTGCCCGAAGATAATCTCCAGCACACCAATTTTAGTGGAGGGAAAAATAAGAACACTGTCTAGAAATAGCCAGAATGATTTTGATGATGTGGGATATTCAACGTTGAAGACCCACATGTACAGAAACATCGACTCTATGGCCTGGGTAAAGGTCATTACCAACAGACACAAAGGTTCGATCCATTAAAAAATGAAACTCAGAGTTTAAAATGTCAGCACCAATTGCTACAAGTTTTGGAGAAATTGACGCCCCGACCGCCTCGTCCAGCTCTTCTTTGTCCATAAAAAACACCAAGCTTGCCTTGATGCTGAGGTATTTAGAGATACCAAGCAACCTTCTCGCTGCATCCGAGACCTCGCTCTGGGAGTCTGGCGAGATTGCCTCAATTCGTGGTAGCTACAAAAGGAGAGTGGAGAATATGTTTTAAACACTTATAGCGATGTTCATCGTTTCAAAATAAAAATGGAAGAGTCATGTATGGTTGAATTAAAGGTTGAATAAAACACAACATTGAAGCGGTTTAAATTGGAGGCAGTGTATTCCTATAATTTACAAATATATTTTAGAAAAATAATAAAATTGGCGACTTATTCATTGATACGAGTCAGGAAAATCGTACTCGGAGAATGAACTATGTGATATCAAGTCAGTGAACAGTGGGTTATAGGCTTTAATAAAACTTAACATTCGACAATATATATAGTTAATCCAAATTATTTATACTCACACAAAGACTCTTCTTTAATAAAAACGTTCCTATGGCAACATGATGCTGCCGAAGGAAATTATGGATAGGTGGAATGGACTTTGAGAATGTCCGATCTGCCTCAGACTGCAACACCTCCCTAAACTTCAGTGCAGGGAACTCCTCCAGAACAACAGAGAATGACTGTGGAGGTGCACTCTTACGCTTCTGGAACGTCAAAGCCATCTTCTCCTGCAGAATGGCAATGTTAGGCGCTCGTTTGCCGCACTCCAACAGCATGGCCCGAAGGTGGGCTGCAAAACTAGCGTCATCTTCCCCATCATCGTTCTGCATCAGCCGTTGGACAGAGGGAGTCACAGGTGAAGTTGTCGGAGTGGCAATTCGCTTTCTAAGGATGGAGAAAGGGTAATGGGGCGGATTTATAATTCATCATTGACAAATTTCAGTCAAAATTTTTAAATATAATTTTAATCGTACTTGTATGTTGAAATTTTAAATTGTATTAAGAAATGTAAAACAAATTTACTTTTTAAATTTAAATGTTTCAAATGTAAATTACTCAAAAATGTTTATAAGATATTAGTAGGCCTATTATATACTTTGACATAATATAATCAAAATAATAAATGTGTCTAAAACTTTAGCAAAACAAAAGTAAAATAAATTACTAATAATACAGATATATATCATCTAATTATACCTTGGTGGGAACAATTGGTTTTCACTGGGTAATTTTTTCCGTTAGTTTCTAAATTTCATCATAAGATGACTGTACCACGTTGTACCACCGCCAGAATGATCCTGCAGGAAGGGGTATTTCAACAGAAGCATGTCCACCAAGCTCACGATGTCAATCCGTAGTGGATATCTAAATATAAAGGAAATTCCCATAAATGGTACGCGAACTATAGAACAGCTATATATGCTAAGTTAAAGTCATTTTAATAATAATTAAAGTACATTGTCATCAAAAAATAAATTCAAATAATTTGAATATCATAAATACTTGCAATATCAATAGTGCGTTTTACAACAATAAATTTCGCTAATCAGTAACTTTTAGTAAAACTAAGTAGTTTATAGACTATATTACCTTTCAAATTAAAACAACAAAATTATTACTTACAGTGTGTAGCGCTCCAAACTGTTAAAAAGGCATCTGTTGATCTCCAGGCGTAGGGACGTGGTGGGAGGGGTTGAAGAAACCAGGGCTTCACGGAAATAAGCCTCCACCAATGGAGTAAACTGGGGAAGTATTACGCCACTCAATGGCCTTCTAATGTAATGACGGCTGCTAGTCGGAGTAGCAGGACTACTGGAATGGAAATGGAGAAAGTTGTCCTTATGTTTATTGAGGGTTCATGCGTTCTAACCTCACAGAAATTAATTAATGATCAATTCATAACATAATAAAAGTCATTCATTCGCATGTAAATATAGAGACAAACCGTAAGAACAAGAGTATGCACAATGTAAGGTTTTATAATGTATATTCACAATATAATAAGTATAATAATCATTGTAAAATATTTAATAACAATAAAATGATAAAAAATATCAATTATTTATTGGAATTTTTAAAGCTATATATTGCCCACGCATGCATAAAAGTTATAATAATAATCTTAGTAATATTTTTTTTTAAATTCAAAACTCTATAATTGCATAAAGAAAGTTTATGTCATTATGATATCATTTTTCTAGTAATTTTGTAACGTGTCATCTTATAGTAATTATTTTATGTACAAAACAATTATATAAGTAAAAAACATTATTGGAACATAAAATGGAAATATACAGATCAATATTTCTTTATTTGCTTAATATTTTGTGAACCCTCGTAATTGTATAAACTGGTACAAAGAGTATTAAGAGTACACGAAAAATATCCAACAAAAATACGTACACAATAAAAGTACTTGGGAACCACCACTTTAATCTCCTTGAATGAATAGAGAGGGACAGGAATGGGATCTTGGAGATCGCTCGTCTTCAGCAAGACGTATTCTTCTTTACGGCTGACATGGAAAGCTTTGATGTGATTGATGTAAGAGTGAGTCGTGAATAACTGGCAGTTCAATAGAATGGTGGAATTGCACTTAAAAATGGCCTGAATAAGAGCAAAGTATGGTAAAGTGGAATGTGAATGCAAGACGCAAAGTCCCCGTGAGTATGAAATTGATGATATTTTCAAGGAATCTGATTTAAAAATAGAGGCATTTGCATCGTTTTCCAACAAATACTGCTGTAGGATATCAGGAGCTGACGTCAGCACCACTTCATTTGGTCGCTGAAGAGTTACTTCATGGGTGAGGAAATACTTAGAGTTTCTATCATATGCAGACTTGAGCTGGTATTTTCGTGCCATGGTGTACTGGATATTGCGAAAGTTCTTTGAAACAAAGGCACCCTTTTTATTGATCTGGTGTACTGCCTCTTTTCTCATACACGAAAACAAACTCAATGGACCAAATTTCTGAGTAAGGTAGGCATAGTGAAGTGTCCAATGAAGTTTTGGAGTAATGCTTAGTGCTGGTAAAAACATCCTGACGTTTGTGATGTGTGCCTCGCATATATTTTGAAATGTGTGCATTTCATAAGCTGGGATACGAAGACAGAAGGAACGATCGGTTAATTCTCGTAAATTTTGCCAAACCATCCACAAAGAATTATCACCAACAGAAAACAGGTCATGAAATAGTATACCAAAAAGTCTAACATCTGATACAGCCTTCTCCAGGATAGAAAACAATTCCACTGGGGCGAAGCCTTCCAGAAAGTCATGCATGACATCAGGTTGTAAAGATACTATTGGGTGGAAGTTTCAACAACGCCTGATAGACAAGATTTTTCTTTGATGCCATAGACAGTAGACAGATTTCTGTTATCAATAATTTTTTCCAAGTTTCTATCGTAGCCCAACAACATTCGCAATTTTAAGTGACAATCATAATTATAAACATATTATGATTATAAAAACAGTTATGAACTGGTTGCATTCATAACAGGTCACCAACAAATGTTATACAACCTTGGCTTGAACTTATTATTCTTTAAGAAACTGACTGTAACTTATTTACTGATTTTATTTAATGAAATCATTTAGTGGAAATCATTTTTAACTAATAATATATTAGGTATTATTAAAATTTAAAAGTATACTATTATGATTATTAATTTTGACACAAACATAGAAATTAACAAGGATAATAGTAGCTAATTAAAAAATGGTGATATTTAATTTCCATCCCTTATCCTATTAAAAATAATTTCCACTGCAGTTCAAAATTATTTACATCCAGATTCCTAAAGATCTGCTCTACCATGAGGCCTGATAATGCCAAGGCCTGCCCCTGGTTATTTATATATAGTTATATAATAGATATAATATTAAACTTATCTATACTATATACCTAATGGAAGCCAATTATAATAATTATTAATTAATCTATTATCATGGTAATGAAACAAATTATAAATTACTGACTACGCGAAGCTAAAAGTATAGAGTTTAACATTTAAATATGATTAAAGTATAAATACCTTTACGTATAAAATCTTCTAGGGTCGTATCCGGACCTCGACGTACTGCCTTCCTCATAATAGAGTCAAAACTTTTAAAAATAGTCAATATCGTCATTATTAAGCACACTGACAAAAACGAACAAAGACCTGAACAAAAGAATTAAACGTGATAATCAAATCTAAATTACGCGCAACGCCATATATAAACAAAATAATTTAAAATATGATTAGAAAGATATCCAAATAGAATCTCTTGAATGAATCTTTATAGATTAACACATGTTTGTAAAATCTTTATAACCTATATATATTTAGTATAATTTCTTTGTTTAGTTTTGCATGTACTTAAATTAATTTGTTAATAGGGAACGATGATTGATTTTTGTAATGCTTAAATGCGTTCTGAATGCCAAATAAAATCCTTTTTTGATGGAACTAAAGGATCTGAATATTTTGGAAATTAATCTTTGGATTTTTATTAAGAAAGTATCTATTAGGACCATATATAATGGCGATTAGATCCTTTTCCAATAACAAAAAGTGTAGTAATGAAAATCTCTCTCTATATATATATAGGTATACATTAATTATAATTAATGTAAGAGAATGAATAAGAGAATGAATATCAACATATAATTATATGTAGATATTCATTCTCTTATGGTTTTATTTTTATAGCTATGACGTTATGCATGACTAGCTACCTAAACCATCTCCTACGTTCTTCTACAAGCAGAATTTCGTCAATGAATATAGAATAAAATATAGGCAATTTTTATTCCATATTGACATATATCGTTTGAACCGATTCAAGGCAGCAATAAACCGCGTAATAAATCACTAGCAAAATTACAATAACCGCTATCTTTCTTTCTCTTCAGGCCATGGCGTCAATCAGAACTATGTTCCTATACTGGGGCAATCAATCAGTTAATTAATGTCTCTATATCTTTAAAAACTTTTATTTTGTTTTATAATATGATCCCAGAATTTCCTCTCCTAAATTGAAGCTTATGCCGTGGTATGTGCGTGGGGCGCAGTGTTCAAAAAACCTCACAGGGATCTCCTCAGAGGTTCTTCGTTTCCTGCACTCGGTACACGCCTTGTGCACCTTTATCCACTCGTCTTCCTCCTGCTTAATTCTCTGGTGCATTTTGCCGCACTCATCTGCAGAATAGCAGTTATAGTAATACAATAGCAATCACGTGATCCATTATCACAAGCTGCTCAGTTGGTGTTGTAGTATAATGATATGTTGTGGTAAAGCCTTCTATGCAGAAAACTTGAACTTATGCCATAAAATCTCATGGAAACCAGGCTAACAGTGGTTTTTAAGTGTACTAGAAGAACCTTTATATATGAACTGTAGTTTTTAGACGATAATAATAATCAATATTTATCTACTTTCTTTATTTTTAATTAATTATTAATACAAAAAGGAATTATTTTTAATTATGTATAATATATGTCATTTTTTGATTTTACCATTTGTCTTAGTTAGATTTACCAATCATATAAATAAATTACTAAATATTTTTTCATTAACTAACCTTATTAGTAAATGTAACTAGCTTGAATTTTAATATTTACTAACTGATATTTACTACTTGTAATATTAACTAACTTGTTTAGTAAAATTTACCAACTATGAGTAAAATTAAACATATATTTTTTTATTTGCAATATTTGCTAGTAAAATTACTAACATATATAGTATTCAAATAATTTTATTAATAAAAATTGTTTTTTACTACAATAGATGGTAAAATAATTAAATTTAGTTCTGTGTGATAGGCACATATATGTCTATACATTGTGTTTAAAATATGTTTTATCCACGTTCATAATAGTTCATCACTCCTCTACATTCTTAATTAAAGGTTTGTCAATGTTTAAAAATTAGAGAAAAAACTTTGAGTAAATATCATTCATATTTAGAATCAATGAGTCCTTATATTTTTGTTTCATTTCCTGCAATAATTACACTGTCAAAAATATTGTATTATATCTTCCAGACAGGAATCCTGGCAGTACAGTGGGTATATATAAATGCTGAAGGATTTCCATGATTTCAATGTACTTTCATAGACCATTAATCCTGAGAGGATTATTTATATAAGGTGTTTTACAGGATATGTTATATGTTTCATTTCCTTATAAAAATATCCTGATTATAGATTCTTGCCAGAGTTCCTGGCATCATGTTATAGTATATTTAAAATCATGAGGATTCGGGTAAAATTTTCCTAATTAAATTTTCACGCTTAAGGATCTAAGTCAAACGATTCTAATAAGTAATCGTGTCGAGAATTTTTGAAGATTTATATGTTTATTTTCTTGTCAATAATTCTGCCAGAAATTTCCAGGAAGTTAATCAACAAGAAATTGTACATATACGTACGTATATCTAGGTATATTTCATATTTAAACTAGAAGACATCTAAGAGAAAACAGATTAAGTAAATAAGTGTCCTGTTGGTGGTGATCTGTCTTGTTCAATCAGACGTAAGAATAGTTGTATTATTTATTTGGATATTTGAATAATATATAAAAAGCTATATACTAGTGAATTATACTTATTCACTATATACTATAGTGTATAAGGTGTTTAAGTCATTCTATCTAAACTTGTGAATAAAATATTTTTAAAATAGAAAAATTCAAAGTCTACAAATATGTAGACTTATTCATGATTGACGCCTATACTGAACGTACTGTGTAAATCTTACGTAACTGTATATTATAATGCTTCCACTTCTTTATATATCCAAAGCAATTATATACATAAATTTATAAACAGCCGTACAATGAGTAGGAAAAATACATAATATATTATAGGTATATTGCTTTTTACTTCATGTAGGTATTGTGTAATAAAATATAATAAATAAAGTGGTAGGAAAAGTATAAATATGGTAACTTTTATTATTGTACCATAAAGTATGTCTACTTCATTTTTTTATTACAGTAGATATTAACGTACGAGTTAATATAAGAATGGAATACGAAAATAGCTTCCAATCTTGCTACATATCTAATCTTGAAAATATTCTCAATATAAGGAGCTCTACAAATTGATTTTGAAATTAATAAAAATAAATCGAATCTTCTTGAAACAACAATAAAAGCGGGCTTAAAAATTCTTTTATTTTAGTTTTTTTCATTTATATTTCTTCTTCTTAGTATTATTTCAAATGTAATATAATTATTTTCAAGCTGGTGGAACTCCTCGAATTATTGATAAGGACTACTTCGTACGATATTATATCCTCATGAGGGCTATATACAAGTTAACCATTTTTGCGTTCATTAAAATGCTTGAATTAAACTCGAGGAATCCTTTGAATCGTTGCAAGTTATATTATTTGTTAAAGAAACTTCTCCAATTTTTAGGATTTTCTCAAACTGCTATAGGATATAAGGAAATGCTTCAGAATAAAAAAAGGGTCATTCTGTAATAAGTTCAAGGAGATGCTTAAGGCATTCCTTGACTAAGCATTTCCTTGAGTTGAAGGAATTCCTTGTAATTTTTACGAACTTGCATACTGCCTTTAATCTTATTACAATTTCTAAATGGAAATTTAAAATCGGAAACTTCATGTACTATGAAAATATTTTCAATATAGGGAGATCTTTGAAATGGATTGACTGAAAAATAACTACCAACTAAATAGTCATTTAAAGAAACTCTTGTGAAATATTTCTTTATTGAATTAAAAAGTCCTTACAAAAGAAGTGACTTTTAAATTGCACCCTTCTCTTTTTTATAATTAGTTTTATAAAAATACCACATCAATTCTTTGATGCCGCTTATTAATTTTAAAAAAGAGTCACTGTAGGAATTTATGTTTACTTACTATTATTGTATTACATGTATATTGACCTATTATATATGTACTTACTATATACTTTTTCAGTTATTCACTTGCTACTATTCAGTTGTTATTAACATTAACATAATTAACATGCTGTTGATATATTTTATGTTTTATTTAAAGATTCTATATTTTATATTTTATGTTTCAGTTAATGTGTTTGTCACTCATTGTTTATCCTGAAATAAAGATATATTAAATAAAGAGTCTTTCTTCAACAGCATTACGAATATTAGTATTATGGGCTGTTGAAGAGACTCAACACTGTTGAAACCACACATTGTCAAAATCTTCCAGAATTACTAATAATATTCGTTAGTAGTATGAACTAAAAAATTTATACTTGTTCTTTTATAATTTCATAAAAAAATAATTTTTAATGTTGAAATTCGATTTTGTTGTTGTATAAATTCGCATTATTTTATGTCCGAAATGTATATAACTTATTGGTTTTATCTAGTGTATATTCCAATTAATATCTCTTATTTATCTCTAGTACTTATATACTTTTAAAAATTATAAAATGTTATTATTATTGTTTATTTTGGTATATAAAGTTATTTGCAAAATATACAAATGTGTTTTTTAAACTGGAATCTTCTGAATAAAAAAAAATGGTTTTATAAGTTGCAGAACATATTATTATAAAAAAATCCGTGTACCTTATACGTTGCTGCTTCTTTTATAAAAAAACCCCAGTAAAAACAAATAGCTGTGGGCCGATTCAGCCACGCCCCTGTGAAGGATAAGGCTAAACATTGTAATCTATTTTTACTTACCAATTTTTAATAATTATTCCCGTTCATACTTAACTAATAAATTATAATTGGCATACACCTACTTTAGATAATTATTTTCCTTGTTATGTTTGTCTACTTAAAGCACCCGAGATAATATACAGCTACAACTAAAAGGAAGAATACAACATTTGTCTTTATAGAAGCATGTATATTTCTTATAACAAATAGGTAGGTACCTAGTAGGAAAATTATATTTCTCAGGTATAGAGATGTTGAAGGTAGATATTATATAAAACTATATTCATGTAAGTATGTTATGAACTTATAACTTAAATAATCCTCTAAATTTAATGTTATATTTCAATGGTTTTATTATTTAAACGTTGATTATGTTATTTTTTGGTTTAATGGATTCTGAATATTACATTTGAACCAATTACATTAGATTTGAACCCATGGTATGTCATTTGGAGATGCTCCGAAATTACACTTCATTGATAAACGATGTAACCGGCAGGAAAACTTGGTTAAATGCTCTTATTATGAGATTGCCGACATTGAAAGAACGCCTTATGCGCAGCGCCGAAGTAGAACTCTTGATTTTCCCGAAAGAATTCTGTCAAAGGGTCAATACTGTTTGTAAGTGGCTTTTGGAGATGGTAGTCCACCCTAAATGTTTAGGCCGTCATAGCCTAAGGCGTTGAAAAGTAAGTAGGTGAGTGTTTTCATCCGCTTTGAAGATTAAGAAGTAATTTTCCAATTGTGGGAGGAAAAACCTTATTCATTTTCTTTTAGTTTTGAATTGGCAAGGAGAATAGGTGGTCTATCAAAATATTCCATTGAAATTGTCAGAATATCATTGCATATTATAAATTATGTTAATGTACCTAATAATCATTAACATAATCCGTTTATATCTGCCACCATAATGTTGAATTCTCTTTGATTCAGTAAAGGAATAAGAATAAAGGAATAAGAAAATAATGTTTCTTGGTAAAAGTGTATTTAGTACACAGAGTTGGTGTAAGTTCAACGTATGCTTAAAGAATGCATAGTGTGACTGCGTGGTAAAGACGTTTACATATTATGTTGTTTCATTCTAATGTCTTTGCTGGGTAGTAAATCAGCGGCGTATTGCCTCAGCCCAGGTCAGACTGATCCGAACGATCAGGAGGGTGAAGTGGGGGTGCTCGGAAGATTGTGATAGAGTCTTGTATGTGGGCCTATTCAGAGCCGGATTAGAGTATGCGGGGGGGAGCCTGAATTGCAGGAGCTTGTGAAACTGCGGTATTAAGGTTGGAGAGGGTTCAGGTGGCTGCTATTAGAGCAACCCTGGGCCTCACGAGAGACACATTCAAGCACGTGACCCTCGTGGAATCGGAGGAGTTGCCCCTTGGTTTAAAAGGAAAATCCTGGCAGCAGACCATGTGGAAAGATGCTTAAGAATGCCAGCTAACCTGCACCCGTCAAGAGAAGCAGCCAACGGCTCGTGTTACAAACTGCAGAAGGGACCGAGGGCAGGAAAGCTGAGACTCGAAAGTGTCAAAGCATGGAGGGAAGAGGAGATGCTACTTACAGCAGACTTCAAGAACTACCCCAGAGAGAATTGGGTCCTGGCATTACATGTCTCAGATAGAAATATCCCACCTGAAAGAATCCTGAGTATTAGCACAGATATCAGCATGCCAACCTTCAGAACAGACAGTGCGGAAAGAAACAACGATAAGAACACTCGAGAGCCTTGAGAAAGAGGACATCGCGGTGTGGACGGACGGCTTGCTGGGGGAGGGATCACAGACGGGGGAGCAGGAGTAGTCTGGTACTGAGAAGACGGATCCGAAGAGACCAAATCCCTAGCAGCAGGGTACTTTTGCAGCAGCACACAGGCGGAAGTGGTTGGATTAGAAGTAGCCCTCGACGGCATCATTGATAGAGGAACGACAGCAAAGAAGATTAGGATACACACAGACAGTCGCAACCTTCTTCAGAAAATCAAGGGTGGCCCTCAGCACCAGACAACAGAGAGACTTAATAGCATCTGGAGCAAGACTCTCGAAATATGTGAGAGAAACAACTCCATGCATCTACAATGGGTCCCGGGTTACGCGGGGTGGAGGGAAACGAGAGGGCGAACGCAATAGCGGTTGAAGGTAGGAAGAACACCCAGGACATTATTCTTCTCCCTTTCTCTACAGCGAAAAGTTACATAAGAAAAAAAGCAGTACACATCTGGAATAAAAAAGTAAAAAGAGAAGCAGAGGCGTCAGAGAGGAGAAGAGTTGGAGGAGAAGGCATGGGGACTACAAGCTGGGGCTGGGAAGTAAGGAGGAGGAAACCCCCCATAAGGAGTCCGCGCTCGAGGGGCTTAGCTTCGAAGAAAGAAGGACCTATCATCAACTGAGGTGTGGCAAATGGAGAGGGTTACGGGCTTAACCGGCAGCCTCCGAGCCTATAAAGACCTCATTGACATAATGCCCAAACTGCAATACCTTCTATAGGGTGAGGCACCTTCTTTTGGACTCCAAGGACATTGAGGCAGCCCATTGGAGGAGGATCGCCTGGGGACCTAACGCGAATGCTCAAGACCTCTTCAGCTCTGGAAAGTCACTCATTGACTTTGTGGGGATGTTATATGAGTCTGTATTAGTCGTTTTTCTAAAACCAACTATTATCCGATTAGTAAATTGAGTAAAATTTCTTACAGTGCATGAACCCCTTCACCTCCTTCATCGATACATTTGGGAATAAATGCTGAGTTGAGGCTAATAAAGAAAATACATTAGCTTAATTAATAAAAATAGAAGTCTATCTGACTCGATGATTTAAAAGTATTGTAGTTTATAGTATATAAAATATCTTATTATGGTTGTACTGATATTTTTTTTAAATGACGTTATATACAGCGAAAAAGTCTGAGATTGTGATCTGATTTGCAAATAAAATAAAAACAACCAAATTTTATACTTTCTATATTTTTTATTAGCATTTGTCAATCTACATATAGGTTACCCTATTGGATATATGGTTTGAAAATTTGAAATATTTGAAATACAATTAGAAATTGTTTTGTTTTTCTATTGTCTAGCAGTATGAATAGTATGCAAATTATTTTTTAGTCGTAGTAAACCAAATAAATATTTTATTTGTACAGTTGGTGAATTCACACATTGGCATAGAATGTTAAATCAAAAATTTCAATCAATAAACATTAATTT
The DNA here is from genome assembly GCA_036023295.1 of Invenusta paracnida. Taxonomy (NCBI): domain Eukaryota; kingdom Metazoa; phylum Platyhelminthes; order Proseriata; family Coelogynoporidae; genus Invenusta; species Invenusta paracnida. The sequence continues at coordinate 17,000 of JAYRBW010093236.1, forward strand.
TTAAATTTTTAAATCATCAATAAAAGAATATTGTACATAACTAATTTAAATATTTACTGTATCCTACTTTATATAAAACTATGAATAGAAAAGGAATATGCATTCATTTTTTAGTGAAAATAACTCACAAATATGACTATTTTCCTGAAATTGGAAAAATATTATTTTTCTTTTTGAGGATATCTATTACGAGTGAGCAAAGCGATCAAGGTTAAATATATATCTTTGTATAGAAATGTGTTTTTCCAATGAAGAAATGTATTTTTTCTCTCTATATATCTATATTATACTCATATATCAAGGTAGATAGATGGTATTTGAATACTTCAACAATTCTATGAAGTTCTTATAATATTCATCAATAATTTGATTGTTATCATTTCTTTAATTTTAATCAATTTGTACCTATATAAGTTATTTGTTATATTGATGTTTATTATTTTTTATAACTTTAGAAGTGATTTTTTATCTCCGTAGTGATTTGTAAAACATTGTTTATTCCTATTTATACTTGTTTATATCATTGATTATAATTTTCTTATTTCATAAAAAATGTACAGAAAAGTAAAAATGAGTAGGAAAAAGTAAAAGTGGTACGGAAAAACATAAATTTTCTTTAGATAAATTGTATAAGGAAAAAACAGCTTTTTAATATATGCATTGAAAAAATGTATTTGCTGCAATATTTAAGTAGAAGCCTCCTTTTTCCCCAAGTATTTCCCAAGTTCATGTTTACTATATCCTATTATATTTCATGTTTTGTTTATGTGTTATTGTTCATGCCATCATAATAATAATGTGCGACGATGAGATCATACGATGGGTGTGTGGTGTATTCCGAAGGCAAAAACTACAAGCAACTTATTTTCAGAAGTTCCGGATTTTGATGTTACCAAGCAAATCCTTTTTGATCCAATGCATTGTTTATAAGAAGGATTGCTTCCAATGCAGCTTTAACTATTACTCCAATATGCAACTACTGCGTCGCGTTTTTCCTTAGATATTATGATTAACAATTTATTGAAAAAGGTTATATATCCTGATGGTATTGAAATGCTTGGCTTGATACAGTCCTCATTTAAATTTAAAAGTGTTTTTGTCAGTGGACAACAGCTTACCTTCTCCAGAATTGTTCTCTTTTTGTTCCTGGTGCATGTTCATTTCAATTACGTTCACGTTCAGTGCTTGATTAAGCTGATTCAAATTATCTAACTCTGTGTGAGACAAGTTATTTCGGATATATTTCTAAACGATTTAAAGATATAGTCATCCAAGAACATCACCAGCTTTTTATACAGCTACACCCTCAAAACTTCATACTCAATATGCATGTTTTAATTCATTACCCTGCACAAGCACAACGATTTGGACCTTTACGAAATCATACGTGTTTCACATCTGAACGAAAACATCAAGAACTTCAGACACTTCAACTTTAAAAACATGGCGTATACGTTATGGTTATGAATACTGCAGGAAAGCTTTTCAATTCATCGGGGGCTCTGCGAACTGATATCTTCAACGAAGTTGATGAGGTGAAGAAACGGGGGACATAAATAGTTTCTAGTCAAATTAATGGAATCCTCTACAAAGGGGGAAATGTGATTTCTGTCTTGGAAGAAAACAGGCTCGTTTTTTACATCATTGTCAAAATTTATTGTTATAATAAATCAAGTTTTTTAAAACTCATAGCTTGACATTGTCAACTTTTCTGGATATATCACATGTGTATTTCCCGGAATGTCTGTGGAGGTCGTGATTGACCCAGAAACATTTACATTTCCATGGTGCTCTATTCAGGATTGGGGGGACAAAAAAATCCCACTTCCCTGACAAACCTTTCTTCAATAATTTGAGTAAGTAATACACTAAATCCACGACTAGCATTTAACATAATATAATTTTAATAATTATTTATAATTAATAATAATTGTCTACCACTGTTAATACAAGTATTGTAAGTAAAATTACTTTTGTATATTTTTGTGGATATTTAAGGAAAAATAGTTTTAAAGTATTGATTTAGTTGTTAATTATATTTTATGACATCCGATATGCCTATGATTGCGATTATTTTTTGTGATCCATTCTTTTTTATAATGAAATCTTATAATTTATAATTTTTATTTATCTATGGAATTTGTTTTAAAAATTATTACATTTATTTCCAGAAGCAAACTTTTATCTACTTAAATTTTAGGGTTTCATTGATATGTAGCCCAATTATTAATGTATTCCTTGTTAATTTTCAGATTTCCAAAATCTTACCTTCCCCCACTAATTATGGCACTCTTGTGGCTTATTTCCCACCATTTCTTTTTACATTCTTGGAAGGGAAAAGTGAACAGGATGCCTTGCGAAAGGAATTGAAGACAGCATTGGTAAATTATTGAGTGTAATTAACCTGAAGAGAATTTCTACGTCACTCGAAACGAATTTTTTGCTCGGATCAAGTCTACTCTCATGAACAGATTTCCTGCTTGCAAAGTAAATTGGTTAAAAGACAAAATTAAACGCAAATTTACCTTACAGAAATTATATTTTACGAGTTTTGGTTGGACTCTTAATCGTTGACTATATCTGCCTCCATTCTAAACACAAAATTAGTCATTCATTGATTATGTTAAAATTTTTATAAAAAAATAGTATCATAAACCACAATTGCTTATCGGTTTTGGGGACTAGTTTAGAGTATTTTTAATTTTCAAGAACATCGTGACATATTTTTTTTAATGGTTGTTGATAATTCACAATTGCGATCATTTACACCCGTATTTCAAAAGTCAAATTTATTTTTTATAAATGTTTATTAATTTTTTCTTATTACAGGATTATTCTAAGCCCAACAATTTTGTAGCATGTCCGATTATTTCATCTGAGCAAGTTTTGTCTCGGGAAGAACTCATGCAGGAGGTCAAGGTATTTCTTAATTATACAAAAGTATAACTTTAAAAACTGATATTGTACATGCATAGCCATCAGTATGAGTATATTACTTTTGTTATAAATTAAATTACAGAATGAGAAAAATAAACTAAGTTTGTTCCAATGAGTAGGCCGGTTTATTAAACAGTGGCCCTCGAACACTGTTAATAACTGTGACATACTATTTAAGAAAGAAATGTAAGCCGAAAAATCAAACTAGTTTTTTAGAAAGTGATATTTCTTTGTATTACTATATGTATACTCGTATGAATATGTTAACTGCGATTCATTATATTCGTTGTAATTCTATTACTTCAAAGAACAGGGCCTGGTTTTATATTAATGTATAAGTTACATAGAGCGTTAACAAATGCTTCTTTCTTTAACGTACTTTTTATGTGATGTATTTTATGCACATTGTAGATAAATTATACTGCATTGTGTTTATATTATTTATACATATATATGGTTTGGTTTATGTTTAAGATTTTTTTTAAATGTAGCTCTATTTTTCATTAACAGAATAAACTATTGAAGCAAAAACATCGACTGGAGTCATTTCGATAATCAATCGTAATCCATATGTTCATTGGGGAAATTTATGAGGTAATTCCTGCTCGCCTACAATAGGCACCAATTCTCCCGATGGAAGAATTTTACCGAAAGTTTCCCATGCATATTCATTTATCTGGAGAGTAGATTCCGCGACCTGCTTGAGAAGTGAAACCCAGGATCAAGTAATATGATCAGCAACTTATTGCTGTTTCAGAAAAAGCTACAATCCAAGAAAACGGCTGATAGACTGTTTGTTAAAACTGATGTAAGTTTATGATATCATTACATACCTCTTTAAATTCTTAATAGTGATTTTTATTTTGGTTAAAAGACTCAGTTTTATAAATGTTCGATGAATTGTCTATGTACGGGGTGTTTCAGAAGTTACTACCGTTCAAATATTCGTAAAATATTTATTATAAAATGAGTTACATAAACATAGTGTGAA
>JAYRBW010093247.1:0-72724 GCA_036023295.1 Invenusta paracnida
TTTCAACTATCCTATATTACCTACTACATAGTTCGCTTAGCTTTACTAGCTAACGACCTATTGCCATAGGTCTAGATGTACATGTAACATACAGTGTTCTAAATCCAGGGATGTCTATTTATATCTTAAGGATCTATGAGCTGGGAATTTATTCATAATCACTCAAATTATTTCCAATCAGCTTGAACTTTAGAGTAGGGTAAATAAATATTAATCTGAAACTTGTTCATGTTAATTGGTTTGTTATAATTACATAATATAATATAGTTTTCTATACTTGTACTTATTACATGGTTCAAATAAATTATTTTTGTCATCATTTATATTGTTATTGTATTGTTTTTAGCTATCGCAGACGAATGTTTGTTCTCTTGATAATAAAAAAATGTATTTTTCAATTTACACAACATATAAAACTAATGTATACTTTCTATACTTAAATTACTCTATTGAATCTTAAATAACACTTTAATGTTACTGTTTTTTACTCAAGGGCTTTTACTTAAATTCTTAAATTACGTGTTTTTAATTTTAAATATAATTTTCCTTCTTTTAGTAAACTAATTAACATATTTTCCTCTGAAGTTATCGATTATTGTATGCGCTTTATGATTGGATATAATTAAAAAATAAAAACTTAGATATATATCATGGACTGAAGCAGATTATAACGAATACCTTTCTTGTATTGCCATATTAGCCTTCAATCAACAAAATATTCCTTTATTTATTTTATTGCTTTAAATATAATAATATAGTTTTCTTTTGGCAGCATATTTGATATTATTACTATTGTTATTATTACTACTATTAATAAATGAATAAATTAGGTCATCACACACATATTTACTATTCACTCACCATTTTAGAGTTCTATACTCGATAATGATAAGAAAGTGAGAATGATGATATACATATGTGTGCAATATACACTTTTTGTAATATAGGTCTCATATATTTTTTGTTTTTAACAAACTAAGGTAAGTAGTTATAATATTTAATGGAACTAGAAAATCAGTAAAAAATGTAGAATACGATAATAGATTAATCAGTTCTATAGATTTTAGAAATTATGACCAATTTTCGCTCATCTTACCCACACCAAAATTTGGGATTTTAATAAATTTGACGATTTATATATTGAACGTCGGTTCACATATGCAAAGAATAAAGTTTGTTAATCTATATAAATTAATTCTGATGTAAAATGTATATAATTTAATTTTATGTTATGTATATAATTCCAATTTATATAAAATACATATTTATTACAAGTTGGATTAAGCCCCACTCCCCCTCTTGCTCCTTTTATAGGTGGCCCATCTCACTAAAACCCCGGACAGCAAGGGTCTGGGTATCTCTCTCGAGGGGACCGTTGATGTGGACTCGAGCACAGGGACCGAGGCACGACCCCACCACTACATTCGGAGCATCCTGCCCAATGGACCAGTGGGGGTGAACAACAAGCTGCGACGAAGGGATGAACTGTTGGAGGTAAGAGAGCGATTGAATAGAGATACATAGGGTAGCTTAGTGTAACATATCTGCGAATACTCTTTTAAAAATACTACACAGTTTACTAACACAAAAACCTGTACATATTTGTAAAGGTTGTTTTCTGTCTATTAATAATTCTCGCTTCAAAACAACTCACAGCTTTTTTTATTCTTTTTATAACAATTAATTATTCAACAATGTTGTGCTTGCTGTATACATAAGTGACACATAGAAAACAAATTAGTGATCACGAATTTGTGTATCGAAAAATAGTTTAATCTGAAGCCTTTTATGATATTTCGAATATATCACAGGATCTTTCATTGGGATTACAAAACTACTGCAAATCTACCCAAACATAATATAACTGAGAGGATTTTTAAGATGAGTAGATTTCTTAAGAAAGCATCAAATTATAAAGTAGTTTTTGAAATAATTTTTTGGTAGACTATATTTTAACAACAAACTAAAAAATCTTACTTTTCTGCAAAATACATAATATTATAATATATATAATATAATATTAATAATAGCATAATTCTATATAGTATGTTAAAACTTAAAATTTGTCAAAATCTGAGAATTATTGAATAACAAACTTTTTTTATATCTGCGAACATATTTTAATGGGCTTAAAAGGTTATTCGGACTTTTTCATCAAAAGCAACTTACTGATAGTAATCATTATCACATGCTTCTCTTGTTAAAATAAATACTAACTATTACAATTATTTATATCCTCGAAAGGTTGTTTATTTCTTTCATAGATTTCTTTCTGAACATTTTATTATCTAAACAATGAACTTGTGTTACCTATTATGACATACAAAATATAATAATGTGTTTCTTTCACAAAACAAACTTTGCCTTCATAGTCTAGCTTTATACACCTAGTTATCAATTAAGGTTTAATCCCTTTAAAGACAGATCAAACAATAATTTTAAAACTTAAATCTAAAAAAATCACATCTTTAATATCCATATTTTCAACTAAGTTAGATAGTTTTCTACCAATATTTATGAATAATATAATTTTGATAATAATAATAAGAATTCTTAATTAGATCTTTCCAAAAGTTGGCAAATTTATTTTTTGTGCATTCGGATATACTGGTATTTTTAAACTATATACTACATAATGACTAGTATTATAATAAACAAATTCGGCGTTACATTTGACAAAGTATTTTTAATTGGCAAAAAATCTACACCGTTTCTATTTTTAAATCTAAAATTTATTTATATATCTACATATCTACGAGTAAAAGAAATCGAAGTATGTATCGAGTAACTATAATTGGTATTTATTATTTAGTGTACATATTATTTATTCTTAAGCCCCATTTATATATTTCAATTGGCAACAATTTACTGAAATTTAAAAATAAATCATGAATGTACATAAGTATTTATTTATTTCATTATCGCGATATTCTTTAAACATAATTATTGTCTAGAAAATACCCTCGGATTGTACGTTGGATTCATGTTAATAATTTTTAATATAGTAGGAACAACGAAAAATATGGATTAATAGAACAGCCAATATCTTTCTGCGATCCAATGCTCACCTTTTTAAAGGGTACACAAATACGTAAATTCGCAGAGGCTGAAGTTAGTATATTACATTCATGCTTACTTTATTTCTACTGAGCAATAATTACAGTGAATGAGCACATACCCAACAGAATAAAAGATAGGAACAAATTATTGTCTAATTGTTTGAATATTTGGTTTTGCGTTAAATACTATATTTATATACAATGCCATATATTTGCCATAAAATTTAATTCAGATTAAAATTGGTTTCGCTCGTTAAAACTTAATGTATGAATGAACAATTTATTGAATTCATTGATTCTAAATTTATGTACTAATTGATTAGCATATCAATTAAGCCTTAGGGGTGCTTCTACTATGTAAGTATTTCGTATTTAGGTCAAATAATATGTTTTTCTAAATGTAAAACATATATTTATGTAAATTCGGATAATAAAATTCACACACTATTTTTACTCTGTTATCATTGCTCTTTAAATTGTTTAAATATTCTTGCTTGAGTAACATTAGTTTCCAACTCTGATTAGCCTTTCGTAATCCTTTAATATGTACATGTTATGCGTTTTCTACTGATCAATAGATTTATCATAATCTACGTAATATTAACTTATTATTTTTCAACGTAGACTATTGCATAGTACAGTATGCAATATTTTTTACAGTATACTTAATACATGTAAAAACTTTTTTTTTCTTAAAAAAGCCATCAAAAGTTAAAGTAAAGACAATCTTTAAGAAATAATAAATAACATTGAAACTTTTTGCAAATTTTTTTGTATAATGAAAAAATAATTATTAATAGTTACTCTGTTTAGACTATAAGCATAACAGAAAAGAAAAACCTTTTGTTTTGTTTCTATCGCTAAGGATATGACTATATTGATGATTTATGCATGAAGAATTTAAAAAAATTATAATTTTTCTTCGACATATTAAGTTTTACCCTTTGTTATATTCAGTAATATTAACATAACATCTTTTAAATCTAAAGCATCATATTCACATAAACATTTCAAAAACTACAGTACAAATTTATATGTATATATTTTTAATTTTAAAATATCCAAAGAACGTTTTTATTATATCTGATTGAAACTTACAAAAGATATATATTATATGAGAAAATTAGCTCATCGTAAAATTATATCAGTGAAGAAAAATTTAGCCATATGCTCATATAAAATAATTTTTTTCTTCCATATTTATTTCATATGTAAAAAACTATTATAATAAACAACTAGCCAATTTAATCTTTCTGAGTTAATTTTTCGTTGATAGTTATTTCCACTTGTACTTGAATTATTTCACGCGTTTTTACTCTCTAAATACAGTATTACATTTTTGCAAGTTATGAATACTATTCTGAAAACACTTTATATATGTAAATAAATATATTTTTACAAATACATCAACCGTTTATTTCTATATTTTTCTATATGGATCTATTTCTCTACCTATATACACGAATTTATGAATGTATATTATTCTTTAAATGTATACATATATTCAGGTTATGCTGCTTGTAACATATAATCTCTAAGTATATTCTCACGTTTCTGGTGTAAAAATATTCAGGATATTTCCTTTCACAATTTGTAACAAACGAAGTCAACAGAACAATGTATTATTATTATATATATGCCAATCTCTGTACAATATTTACCAAAAAATTGATAATAATGTCACTAAAAATATTGTGTCTACCTATTCCTATCCACATCTATCAATCATGTGATAACATGTGTATCGTTTTGTATCAGTAGTCAGTTTCTGATACAGTTTAAACGACTGTTTGTGAACTATTAACCTGCATTTTTTGTTGATCTTTACTGATTAAAAATACTCATGCAACAAATTCTCGTATATCATATTTATATATTTATGCATTTCAATATTGTAATTATGTTAACATCCTATTTAAACTTAAAATGTTGTTTGTTTTATAATTAGTAGAACGTCTATATTGATATATTTTATTATATGTGAGTCTATATATTTTTATATCAGTTATATCTAAATCGAGAAAGATCAAATTGAATTGTAAAAGCACTAATGTCAGTGTTTATCATAAAGGGAAGAAAAGCCACTGTGAAATTAGTAATAATTATATTGTGAAACATTGGCACTACTAACCAATATCAATTTAGAAAAATGGAAGACAACCTGCACAGGACTATAAACATAAATTTAGACATTGAGTACAATTAACTTTATTAGTGTCACATAATTGAAACTACACTAATAAATTATTATACATCTTACATTATAAAATCACATTCAACGATAATCAATAACATATTGTCATATTATTGAAGCAGCTCTTATTAAATTTAACATTTTTAATCTCAGCGCCGACTTTTTAATATTAATATTTCGACAGCTAAATCCCTAATTAATGCCCTCTCTTCTTTATATTCTACATAACTCTGGTTTGATTTGTACTTATTTCTTTATTTTGTTGACTATTTTATATATAATCTTTTGATGTGATTTTATTATGTTAGATGTATCATGATTTATTAGTAGTTTTAATAATGTAATTTTATTTTATGCAATTTTATTTGTTTACAATTATATTATCTAACACTCCTAAAGTTAATAGTATTCGATTTACATTTATAGTTCTGTACACAATGTCTCTCTGTCTTTTAATTGATTAATTATCATAATCATAATCATTAGTTGTCACTAACCGAAACGTTTCACAATGTTATTATTATTATTATTTTTACTATGGTTTTTTCTTCACAAAGAAAGATTAAATTTCAGTATATCGATACATCTCTTGTTAAATTTGCATTTTCGCTCATTTTAATGTTTATCGAAACTAAAACTATATCATGCTAGCTATATGAGCTACATATATATATATAAGCTATACATAGTCGTGTATGTTTATATATTCAGCGTTCCATTACACAAATATCCATATCACAAAGTGCTTAAATTTTATTTTAACACATTTTATGTTATAATTTTGTATTATTATGTAATAGTAAGTAAGATATTAAATAAAGATATATACCTTATAAAGAATTTGTAGCAAAATCATATATTTTGTAAAATATTGTATTAAATGGTAGGTGGAAAAACTACTTAATAATGTGTGTATCTTAAGTAAGACATAATATATTCACTTTTTATTCGATAAAAATATACTTCCACAAATTGATGTTATTTATCTGTTGATTTTTTTTATGATTTGGTAAATTTACATTTTTAATATTATATTTAATAAATATATATGATAATAGTATTGTAAAAAATATAATTGCACCAAAACAACTCCACTGAATTATTTATTTTGCTATACACAAAAGTAACCCATTATTTGTTTGTAATATTTTTTATAATTTCAAAAATTCATTATATTTATATATTTAACTTATAAAAATATGTTTTGTTTATTGATTTATAAAATTTTGAAGTTATTAATTAGAGAATTTTAATTAACAAAATATATAATTGTATTTTGCAAAAAACATTATATATTCTTAAACATGGTATTATTGTTTTTTTTATATTATAAGATGAAAATATACTAAAAGTAGGTTTAACCCAAATAAAACAATTATAAGTTTTGGATTTTTTAGAATACATTCCATTATACATTTATAAACTTTAATATTTCAATATTTAATGATAATTTCGCAGAGAAATAAGTTTTTTTGTATTTTTTCTAAATAAAGCTGTTCACATAATACGAAATATTTCATTTTTGAATTATTGTTTATTATTTATTTCACTGCATTATATACGTATAACAAATAACTAATAAATAACACAACTACTCGAATCTTATATATATTTAGATGTATCTATTTTTCGGAATGTTTTGGTAACTGTTTCTTTTTAAATAGCAATGATATATTTTTGCTGAGCCGATCCAGTTTAAACTTAGCTTACTATCAATGCACTCCTACGGGTATCTATTGCTTGAAATAATAATTATACAGTAGTTTATTTTTTAAAGCATTACAATTTCAATTTTTCTGATAAAAACGAACTCTAGCTTGTTTTATCATAAATGAAACGTAGTGTTCGAACCCTAGTCTGTGACTGAGTTCACCCACAGCTATCCATATATAGAGAGACTGCACAAATATGTTCGCTGACTGATTAAGATCAGCCATGCAATCAAAAACCAGTATTACGCAAAATAATATCGTTGACTCATAAGGAAAAGTTCGTATCATTTCATTTGAATTAATTTGCTCATAACTGCGACATATCTGTTTACAAATTTAATAAATGCACTTCCTTAGCTGTTGATTTTTTAATATAGCCAACCAGATTAATTAATAAATCATTTTCCATAGAATATTTACAACGTAATAGTCTCGACATTATCTCTACAAGCTTAAAAAACTTAAGCCATGTAAGCTACAAAACAAGTGACATTCTACTTTATTAGATCATTAACCATTCCGTCAGCGAATTTTCCCTTTTAAAAATGCACATATCACTGTGTGCTTGTTGTCTCCATAAAAACGTATCTAGCTATCTGCACCTACCACTACGCCACTGTCCCCTCACAGGTGAACGGGAAGAAGCTCTACGGTCTGAGCTACGTGGAGGTTGTGAAGATCCTCAAGAACCTTCCAAGTCATGTTCGCCTTGTCTGCGCTAGACGACGGCTTGGAGAGTCTTCCTCCTCCGTATCAACAGTTGGATCTGAGGCGGACTATCTCGATGCCTCAGAGATTGGCTCCACTTATTCCTCATCGATCGTCACACCTTTCAAGGTCTGTCTTTCTTACGCTGTGTATCTTTGGCTTTAGAGAATATAAATTAATGTATATATTTATGGTTCTTAAGCCATAGCAGCGGACTTTTGAATGTCGTTTTATCTTACAATTTTCTACCGACTTTTTTTTATTGGCAATCATGTGACAAAAAGTGGTTTTTGTCATTAACTATTAGGCTAAAAGATACAATTTTTATTTTTGAAAAATATTGTTAATATTAAGCAGAATTTAATTTTTTTTTCCTTAAAACTATTTTATGAAGTTTTAATGAATTATTTTTGTAAGATGCGTCGAATTTATTTTTACCCTTTCTCTTTCTTAGAAACTTATAATTAGTACATAGTGACACGTTAATTCTAATAGAATACTATTTATTTTGATGACTGTACCGAGCTCATATTTAAACTCTTCTGACATATATTTTATACAAATGTTCATTTTTATGTGCATTCATTATTAGCATTTGTCCTTTTAAGTATACATATATAATATTTTGATAATATTATTGTGGTAATATGACGTTAATCTAAAACAGTGCAGGTACCTATACTAGTGTAGAAGTAGAATAATTTCTGGAACATTCGCCGCGCGTATTGCGCTGTAGATGGGCCTTACCCGCATTACCTATGATAAACAGGTGTATAGACTTGGTGTATGTGCTATTTGTGGATGCATACATTATGTGCATATAATACCATAAAACACTCGCACTATGCATAACAAATATACAAGATTAACCAGAAATTATAATGTCAGCAAGGAGTTATAGGTATTGATGAAATATAGTGCACAGTACTTGCTAGTATAAATACAGGAACATCATAATAGAAATAAGTACCAACCTACCAACATTGTGTAATATACGAATATCTCAAGATATTCAATAAGATATACTCAATCATAAATTCAATATATTAAGCAATAATATATTATTGATTTCTTATTTAGAAACGACCTCTTTCAAGGAAAATTTATATTAAATCAATATTTAAAAAGGTGATTTTACTTATTATTGTATATTATTTCAAGATATTCTATATTCGCATTGGGATTTCACTTTTTCTACTTCTTCGACGCATCAGGCCAAGTCTGAGGACTCACTGTTTACTCCGATCTCACCGAGAAGTGACACCACAAGTCATCGAACAACACGAAGTCGCTCCCTGGAACTTCTCTCGGGTATGGCCATTTGGTCCTCAGAGCCCCTGGTCATAGAGCTGGAGAAGGGTCCAAAGGGCCTTGGGTTCAGTGTAGTTGACCATGCTGTAAGTCACTGTCCAACTTACTATTTTTGCTGGGTTCCCATTCGACTTTAAAGGTTTCTTAGGAAATTGAGCTATATAATATTTAATATTGATATGGAAAATCAAATTTTTACTTTGCCTTGAATTTTATTCGAATATTATTTGAATCGATTCTTTTAGATTTTACAAGCATCTTTACCTTTTAATTTATACATCTCGAATTATTATTATTTTACTTATAATTAACAATTTAATTATATATTTAATGCGCCTGGGGAAATTGCCGGTTTAAAGCTCAACTAATAAATCTATGTATTTTCAATACAATGTGTCAATATAACATTATTCAAATCACGAATTAAATCGCGAAACATTAAATTCGTACAAAGCCTCTTGTAACGTCACAGAATATCTTTTACGATACAATTAATGTTTTGTTTTACTTCTCAACATCCTATGAATATTGATACCTATATATATATTTGTTTTCTAAAATTTGCTTTAAAACTGCGATATCATTGTTTATATCTTAATTTAAAGCTACATAATACATTAAATACGACTTGTATTTAGTTTTCAACAACTTTAAACAATAGAGACTCGATCTATAAATTTACTAATTTTTTTAATAGAATTGAAAACACACATTCCCTTATATAATCGCTAAAATTATTGTTGCAACAAACAAAAGTGTTGAACAACAATGAATGTGTTGAAGAAAGCATCGGAAACATGAAAAATCTGTCAAAGATCTCGCCATGTAACTATTACATATAGAATGAATTGTTGAGACAACATTAGCATAGTTATTATACAATTCTGTCTCAGTAATTGTCTTCTAGCAACCTCATTATTGCATTTTATCATTTTTCTTGGTTGACTTACTTCAGTTCAATAGTTGTTTACATTGACATAATAGTAGATAAACATATATATTCTTAACATTTTGGATTTTTAACTATTGTTTCTCTTATATTTCTCCTTTTTTCTCTGATAAAGGCGAACGGTGTAGCATCCGATAGTATAATCAGTAATATTGACTTGACTAACAGTGTATTGTTTTAACACTTGGGACTTCGGAGCTTCTTAATATTTAATTAACAACCGTTAATTGCGATAAGTTGTGAGCAAATAATATAGTACTGGCGCATTTACTAATAGTAAAAATAATATAATGTAAATATTCTCATGTAAACTATCCTTATTGATTATACATACATATATAGTATACTATAACCCAGTATGATTACCAAATTTTATTTTATTTACTTTTTATGTTATGTACTAATTGATATTTTGAAAATCCATTAATCTCTTATCAATACACCATTAAGGGATTTCTTAATGTGCTAGTACTATGCTAAACATGTATTTTGTTTTGTATTTATAAAATTTTAAAAATTCTGAAAATTTAATAAAGTATCTGTTTTCATATGTTTAGGTTTAATTATTTCTAAAGACAGCATTTACAACATTAGAAACTACATGTTATTTTCTGACTCTATTATCCTTCTTTCTGTTGATTTTTTTATTGAAGTAACTATTATTACAAATTAGAATTGAACTTAGAAGTTATCCTTACATTATTCTAAAACGGAAATAAACTCCCATTAAGATAGAGTTAATACAGGAAACAATGTCAATGTAAAACAGATTTGAAATGTTAAAATTGATTAAAACAAATCTCTTTTGATATGTTTATATATTTTAGCTTTACTTTTTCATTCATTTAAAATTTAAGTTACGAAATAATCCCTTTTATACATAATTTATTTTGCATAAAATAACATAACAGTTTATTATTCCGTTATTAAAAAACATATCTAAATGATTAAAACATTAATTCAAAAGATACACAAACATCAATTTAATTGAGAAGATATATTCATTAGTCATCTAATTTTTGTTCGCAGTGAATAATAAATTTTTATTTCTAATTAATTATTGTTTTATGCTTTTTTATTTAATAATTTAAACTAATCAACAAATATATATATTTTGTTGATTTTGGATGTAATTAAAAAATGCGGTAATTTAAATTTTGCATGAAATTTGAAATTATGCTTATTATGCTTATCATTTTTCTACATTGTATGAAAATATTTTTTAAAGAATTTATTACATATGTTAGAATTATCTAAAATTCCACTACTTAATTATAGAATTATTAAGTTTCCTTCGTTCTAAGTTTTTAGTGCTGCTCTTACAATATCGCTTTACTATACCTATATAAGAAAATTTTAAAGCCAATATGTATTTACAAACAAATCTGTAGTAAGTATGCAGATATATGCAAGTCTAATAAAATATGACATTTCACTAATGCTTATAAAATATTGACGTATCTAATTCTTGATAGCACTACCAACCTCATTATTACGGCAGCAGACAGGACAAAATGTATCTGGCAACTACTTCTGTGATATTCATTTCATTATATAAATTTAAGTCAGTTATTTGTTTGTTCTATATATATAATGTAAATAATATATTCAAATAACGACATGGCCAGTTTATATTTCCTTAATAATTATACATAAACAAATTTCAATGAGGAATTATGATGTATTTCGAATTTTCATAAATATATATTTATGCAGTATTCTAAATTGAACTTACAGAAAATAGACTTTGACAATAGCATACTATTGTTACATTTCGCAATCGAACTACATAGGAGTTTACCAGTGACAACCATGTGTTCATTTATTAGTTAATATAGATCGCGTTCAGACTACAGCTGTTGTGATTTGACTTCAATGAATAACTGTAACAAACGAAAAAATTGCGTTCTTTCTTAAATTAATAAACATCTAAATATGACGACTTCGTAGTTTTAGTCCGTGCCTCAGTGCCACTGTGCGACTAAATTTCTAAATTTTATTATGCCATAAAAATAATCGAAAGATATAATTATTAAAATAACAAATTAAAATAAACGTATTAAATATTAATAGTAATAAAAATAGAAGACCATACTCGTGCATAAACAGAGAAAAGAGCTTTTTTCCCAGTTCGTTTCGCTGCTTTTCCTTTTCACAGTTTACGTATTATTACGTATATGGTCTAGGTAGACTGAAAGCTTGTGTATTTTTTAACAATAAACATTTTTTATTAAATTAATAGTGGCCTTTTTTTATTTGTTGAGACTGAACCATAATTGTCTGCTCTTCTATCATTAATAGTAATATTAATCGTTAGGTACGTTATAACAAAAATATGTGACATAAAAATTAGATATAGTTTATATAAGTATCATTAAGTGGTAAAAATTGTTTTGAAATTCGTTATTAACAATTTACAATTATTTTCTTTGTGCGATAAATTGCTATTTTATTGAGTAGTCAGTTGTTTCAATGTTGAATATTTTATAATAAATTGAAATTCCCTATAATATTTGCACATTTTCATATATTGGGAATCATTTATGTATGCTATCGTTCTTAGCCATTTTTATTTATTAGCATATCATTTTGTACATTTAATATGACTTTTAGTACACTTAGTACATTGTTAGTGAAATGTTATTTATTACGTCAAATGTTTGCACTAATTTATCATTTTTGTTTGATGTTAGCCTAAAAATAGGTATGTAATACTCTGAATGCATAATAATTAAAATAAAGAAGACCTAACATAATGAATACGCAGTTGTCATGAAAAATTTCAAATTATTACATATTCAATTATTTTGATAATTTATTGGCACTGCAGGTTCATATCATATAACCAAATGAATTAAGACAACTTTACACACATTTTCTCTTTTCGCCAGGACCCAATGCACCCGAACGGCTCAGTCGTGGTGATCCGAAGTCTTGTACCGGGCGGTATAGCACACCAGGACGGTCGTATCATCCCTGGAGACCGCCTCCTCTTCGTCAACGATAAGAAACTGGAGCGAGCTCGATTGGACCAGGTGGTGACAGCTCTCAAAGCCGCCCCCCCTGGGAAGGTGCTCATCGGGATAGCGAAGGCACTCCCCATTCATGACACTAGCAGTGTTGACTTTGGCGGTGGACCGATGAACTCAATCCAACATACTGACGTAAGTTTTTGTTACTCATATTCCTTTGTTATCGAGAATAAGGTCCCCTAATTTTGGGTCAAACATATTTCGTTAACGATCGTCTAAAACCATGCTAATTGTGAAATTTTAGCTGGAACAGAATACAATTACAAATTAAGTTTGAATAAAATTAAAGATTCTAAAAGTGCTGAATTTAGATTGAAATATTAATTTTTTCAACAACTATAAAACAAACAAAAATTTAAATTCTATTAAAAATACGCAATAGTGTTTTTTAATAAATACAAAAGAGTTTTGTTATCTAGTGTAGAAATATTGTAATCATATTTATTTGTTTAATTTAGTTTCTAAATGCATTTTGTTCTGCATGTGCTAATAACTTAATCTGTTTCTCTAGGTATGTGTATGAGTAGGTAGCATTGAGATCATTACTAATTCATTCACCTATATAATAGATCATGAGACATCAACCAGCTGCAGATATCATTGCAAAGTTGCTTATTCCACAATTTTATGCTGATAACTTTTTAATAATGTTCGCGGGCTTGATTTGTTATTGTTATACTTTTAATTATACGATTATTATTTATTATATAAGAAACTATCGTCAAATTTCATTTGTTATCTAATTTTGTAAAAAAAAATAAGCACTGATGTAATGGAAACAAGTGTTATTAACAAAAATATAGCGGTTATTGTAAACATTGAAATGATACATGCGAAAAGCAACTTAATGTTTGCCTTCGAGTATACTCAGTATAAAAATATTCACAGTTATTTTTTATTTCTAAAATTATTGATACATTTATACATTTAAATTTTATTAATTTGTAGTTAGTCTGTCTTGTTAAAGTAATTCTAATTTCCTTTTTTAATTTTCAGAACTTATTTTATTGAAATAAATTTAAATTATGTTTCTTTATTTATTTTCGTCTATAATATTTACTCACCTAAAAGGATTTAATAAAATAGTTTTGATTTCAAAACATTGTTTATTTCGTATTTATCAAAATAGTTTACATTTAGCTGAAGCATGATTGTAAAATAAAGATCTAGAATTCACGATAAATTGTCAATTTATCGTGTTGTATACAATAAATAAATAAAATATTATAGTTGCCGTATAGATAAGAAAAAATGTTTTATTAATATATCAATTATTTTTTATGTTTTAATGATCTATGTTCTTGCTTTAAACACATCGGCTTATTTTTAAATCTTACAAATTTATTTATTTATTCATAAAATAATTTTTTTTCCGCACTTTTCATATCCATCTTCTTAACTTTCTGATATAAGTTATTTGTTTCCCCAAAACACGTTCCTTTAATTATAATCATCTGCAAACAATTTAATGTATATAACAGAATGAAAACGACCAACACTTACTAGATGCATGTGATAACGTTCCAACACTTCAACCTCGCTGTTTGTCTATTTAGATAAACGTTCAAAAATACTTAAGATACTTTTTATATATAAGACTCACTTCTTGTGAAATTTTGTAAGATTTTATCCTTATTAAAATTAAATAATTAAGAATGTGTATATGACTCTTTTGTATTTATGATTAATTTTGAATTTACACTAAATATATACATGCAAAACATATAAATTTACAAACAAAAGGATAATATACCTAAATATCGTATTGTTCTCTAAAGAGTTACTTTGTTGTTGTTATAAAAATTGTAGTAGCAACTATAAGTAATTATAAAATTCAGCAGCAGCAACAACCCAATTAAAAGAGATCGAAAAATTGTTATTTTAGAATAACCTAATATACTTATAGGATATAAGTTTAGTTATTTTCATTAGAACGAAAATATGAATGAAATAATTAATTAACATTGTTAGCACGACTCTAACCATGTTCCCCCTCAGAATATAATGTCATCCAGAATTGGTTACTTAAATAATATTTAGTTAATCTATAAAAAAGTGATAATTATATATCTATCACTATTCTATTGGTTAGTTTGTGCAGGTTGCACATTTCATTAATATGCCAACAGCTACTGCGATTCAAAAGCAGTATAACTAGTTACACAAACACACTTTCCGCCATCTTGTTCTGTGTTGCTACTGGCAACATAGGTATGTACACATTGAGTAATTCAATTTGCTTTATTATTCGGTTTCCTGGTTTATCTTGTTCTCTTTCTCTATAGATAGTTGTGTAGATCAAAGTTTGATTTATTTTTTCTTCCTTTTCACATCTAACTTGAAACGCAATTCTTGTAAAGAGAGCTGATTTGTCGTTTGAAGAGTACATGGCTATGTGACTGTTGCAATTTTTACTCTGATAAAACTCTTATTAAATGATTCAGTTATCTAGACGGATAAAGTCAAAGATAACCATAGAATTAACAAAAGTTTTCTATTTGGTAGAATTATAAATTTGCATTGTCAAGCTTTCTTTTTTCATTCTGAAAAATATCTTTGGCAAACACTACTTTTGAAGTGATAACTTGATTATCTCTGCCGTTAGATATTTGAGCCTACGTTGACACCACTTTCCCCCTTCCAGAACTACGGTTTTATCTACCCCTACAAAACTGCGTCTTGCGATTACCTCACAACAACAACAACAACAAACCCAAACTCATGTGTAACTGGACCTACCAATAACATTGTCATTACCAATAACATTGCTCATCGTCATCTACCTTCTTTATCCTCGAAATCTCACCACAATCAACACTCTCACGAGCCGGCTCCAACCGGAACATCGCCACCCTCGCCACCTCCTATCCACTATGTGGGCAGTGGAGTTAACTACATTGGCTCGAGTGTGACGCCAGAGAACCACCTCAACTCACGGAGTATCCCCTCACCACCATTGCGTGCACGGGGCACCTCTTCAGCGGCATCATCCTCGGTCTCCTCAAAGTCTCTGGAAACCGGCCAAGCTCGATCTAGCGCCTCAAACTCCTCCAGTTCGGGTGATCGCCTCGAGACACTTGAGATTGTTCATGACAACGGATCCGACACAGACGCCCTCATGAACTACAAGGTAGATCATGAGCGATCCTCAACTGTCATTGGCTGGCGGCCTTTATTCATTCCTCCTCCTCTTCTTCCCTTCTTTCTGTCGAACAAGTGTGTTTCTGTACTCAGCAGTCTCTCTTCCAACCAAACATAACTTCCTTCTGAAATGTCCTTACTGTTGTTCTGCGGTGTTGTTGATTCCGTTTTTTGTTGTTAAACTATTGTTTTTGGTCTTCTCCATACAAACCTATAAGCTACATGCGTTCACATTAATATTCTCTGTACCCCTACTGCACACTTGTTGTTTCGATTTTTTTCCTATCTTCAACCTGGTTCATTCATGTCCTCTATCCTGCCTTATGGATCTGATTATTCACCGCTTTACCCTGAATGTTGTTAACCACCCAATAGTTGTGCATTTAGTTTTAACTAGATACTGCATGAAACCTTGGCACAAATTTGACCACACAAGTTCCGCACTGACTTTCTATAGCTACAAGGTCACATTTTATATTTTGTAAGTTTATGTGCATCTAACACAGCTAACCATATGATACTATATTTATTACTTACATGTTTTATTGTACCTCATTCTTGAAGATATTTATTTAAAATCTAATCTCTAAAATATTTAATAATAATTAGAAACTTTAATGTTTTTTTATTTCGAAAGATCATAATAATAAATGAAATGCAGCACTTTGTTATGTTTCTTTTGGATATACAAATACTTACCATTATGGTATCAATTATGAACAATTTATTCATATTTAATGTTACTTCTTTTACTGCATGATTTTCAGTTTCTTTTTATAATAGATTTAAACAATAAAGTAACATACAGGTAAAGTAACAAAAAAAGTTGGCCGCCACATTAGAATTGTATAGACTGACCTAGAGTTGACCTCTTACAGCCACCACTCCCCGTGTCTGAAGACGAAGAATCTCACTCTTCGACCTACTCACGGCATGCCACTCTTCCAGTTCGTGCCACTGATCTAATGATGGGAGGAGGGCAAAGCAACGAGCCCCCCTCACTTGTTACCGACCCTCTCATCTTCCGTATTAACTCATCCACTGCGGGACAGAAGAAAAAGAACCTGGAGTCAGAAGACTCGGCTACGCTGACTGACGAATCTGAACCTGTAAATCAATTAATCAATCAATATATCAATGCTGGCCAGGCTTACCTTAGTCCTGCTCACTCAACCGCTACCTAAATTACTTGATTTCCAAACCTTCACATTACCCTCTATTTCCCTTAGTTGCCAGTGTGGTCACCCTGACATTAATTACTACATATTCTTTTAATATAATTTTAGATTAAATGAATGTTTCCTCAAGTTCCAAAACGATATATATTATTAGCATATTAATTGACGTTAAAATCCCCCTAAAGGCCTAAATAGAATTTCATTTTCTGTTATTATAATGATACTACACTTAGTTTTTAAAAGTTAATTTATATTATTAAAAATATCTTGTACATATATAAAGCATGTAGATATGTTAAACATAAATTATTTCTAATATGTTAAAAACATATTTTTTAACAAATCGATTTCAATTTTATTATTTTGGTAAAAAAAATTGTGATTAATATGATTAAAGTTTCTTGTATTAATTCTTTCTGTCCAAATAATTTTAAATGTATAATATATTTATATAAAACGTGAACATGTAATTTATAAGTAAATTTATTTCGTTTTTACTCGGATTTTTAATTTAAACCATGAGCAAAATATTGATTAATCTGTAAATAGTCAAAGTTGGAACCAATGCACATTTGTTTATACCGTTACTTGATTTTATTTTGATCGATCTTCTAAAAATAATGAATATTACTTTAACCTACCTATTTTTTATATTATATCATTCCTGAAACGATTCCAATAAATGGTCTTTTCTTTAAATCCACAATCCTTTTTTCTCTCATACACATCAAGCCTAACCAACTTCTTTTTCGTATAACTAGAAAAAATAACTTTTCATTTGATCACACAACACTCTACAATCTAATCTTTACTACCTTTCCCTGCCTTCCTGGATATAATAAAGAATTCAAATTATTATTTTGACTTGTTTGCTTATGGATATTAACCCCACACTGTGAATTAAGGTGGCTTCACGACTTAATTTTGTGCGCCCTGCTGTATACAATTATCAATCTTTGGTTGTTACAAACCAACTTTTAAAACCTTGCCTTTTATATTGATTCTTATATAATTTTTATGGAGGACTTTTAATATTGTCTTTTACTACGTTATATTGTGACACATATTATGCCTATTAATACAATATTTATTGGAATTATTTACCTTTTCTAGAAACTAACATCCAAGTGTGCTTTTATCATCGATTTAATACAATTTAGGTTTATATATTATTTCTTATAACACGACTAATTTATTAATTCACAGCTTATTTCTAATAAATTATATTAAAACATATTTAAATTAAACAAAGTGCAAAATTGTATAACAGCACATTATTATACACGTAGTTCTGTTATATTTTAGAATCAACTTTTTAAATTCTTTATTTTATTTTCCATTTTCTCTCCACCACAGGATATAACTAATCCAGTGTCGCTTGACGAAGACGATCATAATCTGGTGCGTGTTCAACTATATATACATTTATCTATTGTATGTCGACATGTGTAATATTTAAAAAACAATAATATAATAGAAGATGTTCAAATGATTCTTGTATACAACATACTAAATTGAAAAAGTAACACGATTTAAATAGATTAAATTAAATAGAAGTATATTTAAAATATCCTGAATATTCTAAATAGTCAGATGAGTTTACTAACGCCTAAGAATTTCAAAATTATTTTAATTTAATTATATTTATTTGTTCAAATAGAAAAACAACTAGACGAATCCACATAGCGTATTTTTACATCTAAAAAAAACTCATTTATGATGAATCCACTCCAGAAAAACGATGTGCACAATACTCCGGAGAACAAGAATGGAACAACGCTGGATACAGTTCCTCCCGTTCCTACAGCAATGGAGAAAACTATTGTGGTCCGAAGACATGTTGGCCCTTTGTGTAAGCTTTTGTTGCATTGTAACCATGCACTCGTATATATACATATAGTAGGTCTGTGGATTCCTTTTGATTAAGTACACGGTGTTTAAAAGTTTTTAAAATTATTCTCTTTTTAGAATATTATCTCTAAAAGTCATCATTATAATAAATTATTTCTAATTATTTCTTAATTAATTCTATGTTTTGAAAAACTATATCTTATTTGCACAAAGATTAAATAGAAATTACGTTATGTTAACATAATTCGTTTATGCTATTTCAAAATAACCTTTATAATGCCTTTAGCTATGTATGTAACTTTTTCATGTTGGAATCGTCATCTTTATTTTTAAAGGTATTTGAACTTTACATAAAATACCATAATACCTACATTAAAGATGTTTAATTTTATAAAATGATTATTTATATTATATAAATTCTAATTCAAAACGAAATATTTACATAGTTCTTATTTTTAAGTAAACTATTTTGCATTTTTTTATTGTTTGGTTATATCTATGTGTAACTTCAAAACATCAATGCGCATTAAGTTTGTGTAATTTTCTTTGTCATTTAACAAATTTTAATGACGTCACTTCTGATTAAATAATAACTTAACATTTACTTAATTAATTTTTGTAAATTATTAACTAAACTAAGAATAATATCTATGTCATTCTTTATTATATAACATTCTAATTATCATAATAATTTTGTTTTTTTATTATATTTTCTAACGATTGACGTAATTCGTGTTGGATTGACCATTGTAGGTTTATTTGGTACTGTATTGCTGTGTTTATAATATACTATGTACAACCATTTATGCAACTAATAATTTGATACTAAATGATTAATGATGATATAAATATTCCTCAATCTTTTAAACTTTAAATCATTCACATATTCTGTGGAACGTACCTTCACTAATATATTGTCAATAAGCTATTAATTTCAAATTGCTTGAACGCTGTAATATATATTTTTAATGTATTATTCTTGCGCAATTTTTTTTTACTTCTTTAAAATATCAGGATAGTCAACTGATAGCTGCATGAATTCAACCTATGTATATACGACAATATCTAGGTGACTTTGTATCATATACATACGTAAATTTCTGCCCTTATTCGTAATTAATTTATTGTATTTATTTTGTTGTTAATTTAGTAGAAATGAACCGAAACGTTTCAATAAATTTATTTTATTATTTTCTACTGTCGGTTTTGCCATTAAAATAACATTATTCTGAAGCTATTAGTGAATTTTAAAAGGCTTGTATTATATTTCGTACATGTTTACCCCATTCGCGCATTTTCCATACCAAAGGATTCTTCCAATTTTTACCTTCTCACCCTTCTCTCACCAGTGCTCGAAGTGGACGCAGTAAGCGGTGGTAGACACGGAGGTCGTTTACGGCGTGTACAAGACGAGCCAGTCCGCCGTACTGGAGCCATCTCAGAGGGTGACTATGTGACAGCCGTCAACGGAAAGACTCTTCGTGATCTGGACACGTCACACGCCAATATGGTAATTCAACAGGTCTCTCCGGGCAACAGTGAAGTCACGTGAGTGTCCTGTAGAGTTGGCAACAGTATTGATTAATAAGACAAATAATTCACTATCGATTTACAAAAATTTAATTAATACAATTAAAAATGAGCATTGATTTTATATAATAATTTGTATTTTAAATTACCGTAAATTTTAGAAACTACTGTATTAAAACTGCAAATTGAAATAATTATTTCAATATATTTATAATAGCATTATTATTTATGGATTCTAATTGGATAGTATAGATTTACCACAACGCAGTAGCAAAATATTCGGTTGTTCATGGCTATATATATATTGATAACCATATTTGTAAAAACGTTAATTTTCTCAAAATTTATATATTTAAAAAATGTTCAAATCATAATCCGTGAAAATAGAATACTTTGATCATCGTCTGAGTTTATCAAAAGCTGAGATTACACTATTTGTTTCTATTTACTATTCTTGAATTCATTTCATCTTGCCATGAATTTAGTTAGTTAGCATTTATTCAACAATTATCGTTAGTTTTACAACAATTAAATACTCAACCTTAATTGTATGTTAAAGTCACTGTAATCTACTTAGAAAGTAAATTTTAATAGTATCCGTGTGTGCGTGTATATGCTCTTCAGTATGCAGATTTAGATAACCATAAAAATTAATGTATTATTTTATGTTGAAAATTGTTGAATACTCATTCAATACAATAAATAGAAGCTTATTAAATAAACTGATCGTAATATGCTCATATATAGCTTTCTTTTAACTTTCAATGATAATAATTTCACATGTAATGGTTTCCAATTAATAATACAATAAAAACTGCAATTCTATGCTTTCAGGAATATTAGTTTTAGTAATTATGAAATCAATCATTAGCAAGTCTACTATACATTTTTATCCCTGAATAATTAAATCTAGAAATGCTAAATAACCATCACTGTAAAGTTAAGAATCAAGCTTTCTGCTTTTCTTCCGTTCAACGTAAAAAGCACCTAATTAATTAGAATTTCTGAATATTTCGTCTTACAATAATCAAACTAAAAATTACATTATACATATCTAACTCTGATTTCTTCGATTTCTTAAATCAATTAATTTATAAACTGAAGTATAGTGATCTTATTATAGCTAGCCAAAATTTTACTTTTTATCTATATTTATTTTAGAACCTATTTATCCATATAACTTTCAATATTTCATGTTTAGAATGCAAATAGCTTTAATTAAAAGCCAATAATCTAATAATCTTTTATATTGTCAAAAACATTTTTACGCAAAACATGAATATACATAGGTACTCGTATATTATAGGAATATATATTTTAATAGAAAAGCCAAAATGCTCAAAATAAATTTTGTATTTATTATAATTTTTATGAATTTATCAAACAATACCTAGTATAATTATATAATTATATACACCATAGCTATCGAATTTATATTATTATACGATACGATTTTACGTTACTATAAACTTGATATAGGTGAGATATCTCGTAACAAAGTACCACAACAAATGCGTGTTACAAATACAACAATGTATGCGTGTACGTACAGGACACCTATCTATGTGTACAATTAAATACTAGACTAGACTAGTCTAGACTCAACATACAAACAAATTTCATCATGGATGTAATGTGGGTATCTGTATATTATGGATAATGTGGTCACATAGTATAACATCTAACTAGTTACACTCTAGTAAAGGGTAGGTTGGATTTTAGAACCAAATCGAATTTCACTTCTTGATTTTCAGCGGCCCCTTATTATACTTATACATGCATCTGATAGATATTATATAAAATATAGCTAGATATTGATGCGCGTTCAATTACATACATGTATATTTCCATTGTTACATGCAGGCATTGTGTCATGTGGACTACTTGTAGTAGATACAGATAATGTCATGTGCACTTAGATGAGTTTTATATGTTGGCAGGTGCAAAAAATAAATCGTTCAATGTTACATAATATGCATCGTCTGAAAATTGTTACTAACTATATCGAATTTTTATACATTTATTACATAATATGCCTTTTATTGACTAAATTCTATTATTAACTGCCATGTTCGAAAATATACTTGTAAATTGTGTTCTATTTAATTTTTAAGGACTATTTTACTCCAATTATTTTCTTATGTTTTCTATTTTATATATTTTTAATCTTCTATGTAAAACAATGAAATGCAACCTGTCAAATAATATTTTATAATTTTCAATATTTGTTTCTCTTATCTATCGTAATTACACATAGTTTCTCTGTGTTAATACTTTTCTTCAATTTATACACTTGTTAAGTGTAAAATTAAAGTTGTCATGTTTTAATATAATTTAAGTGCACTGTTTGAAATTTTCTGAATTGAAAAAATATAACTGGAATACTCTAAAAAATATCTAAATGTACTCTCATTTTTTGTTCAAAGAACATGGAAATACATAAATAAATATATTAGTACATGGTAGTATATATATTATGTATATAGTTTTAAGGTTCATATTCTAGTAGAATAATTCATTATTATTCCCAACTTTGAAAACCCAACAGGATATCTTACATATCAGCCGATGTTGTTCAGGCCCACATTGACCGTCACATCAATTATGATGCCTCAACGCTCAACTCAACTAATAAGAAGAACATATCCCTATCTAGCGATCATTCCCAGCCCACGTAAGTCTGTCTCCCTTTGAACACATTAACAAACTACCCAACAGTAATCAAATAATAACTTACAAATAACTTAAGTATTATTACAAATTTATTGCAGTTATAAAAAAAGTCGTATAAATGAGACAGCTAGACTTCTTAGCATTACCACTATTTTTACTATTATTAATAATATTTGGAGAAAATCAATTTTGTCACACCTTTTTTGAATAATTCGCTTTCATATCAACTCTAAGTTATGTTTAAAATTTATAAATTAATAAAATTATTCTCTTCTTCGTTATAAAATATGTTAATTTATAACATACATAGCATTTCGTGATTTATATTAGTCATACTTTAAATTAATTATTGTTTTGGTGCCTTTTAGCTATCTTGTCGCATATTAGCGATAATATATGTTTTATACAAACAAAACACGAAGAATCTTTGTATAATACAAAAGCTCCATTTTTCTTTTTTAAATTTCAGTCATAATCTATCAATGTTACGATAAATGTTAAATAAAACAATAGATGTTAATATTTTATCTTTAAATAATACCATACCCTTGTGTAGTTTACATACTAACAGAACAATCAGAATATCGCAATTTTAATTATTTTGTCATTTCTTCTTGTTTTTTGTAAATTCCAATTTTAGATGCCTATAGTTTTTCTTTTGTGTGTAGGTTTATAGTCTTCTTCATTGTATTTCTGAGTCGGACTATTATATCACTATTTGTTTTACTTTGACTTTTATATACAGTTAAAATAGCGTTTCATTTTATCGCACATTTTTTCTGTCAATAGTTCCTTTACAACTTTATTATACATATGATCCACTTCCTCATCCACTATATGATTTTATAGGTACGCTGCACATACATACCATATAAAAATAGATGAAAATCTATAGATTCATTTTTTTAAATCATATCAGTTACTCTAAACTAAGAACGATAGAAAGTGAAATCAGCAAAACATGCAAACTAAACGCTCTTCTCTTATAGGTCGCCCGAACGTACCAATCACAGACAGGATTCGATTGGCCCGATAACAGCCAATAAGGAGCGCCGACCCACCCTGGTCCGACAGAACTCCCGCGTTGACCAATCATCGACGAGTAGTGTTGCCAACGAGGATGGATGGGCGACACCACGTCTCGTCGATATCAATCGCAAGGAGGGGGATAGTCTCGGCATTAGCATCGTTGGTGAGTGTTGCAATCAAATCGACATTATCATGTTTCTGCTTTTATTGAAGGATCATTACAAAGGCTATTTTTAAGATTATTTGTAAATTTCACTTCTTCTAATGAATTTATTTAAATAAAAGTCGTCAATTTAAAAAAACTTTAAAACTTTCTACTTTAGTATACCTATAGCTTTTTAAATTACTTATAGGTTTACTATTCTATATGCCATTATATAATATTATAAGGCAGGGATGTTGCTTAACTATATAAGAATTTATTCCAACTTATTATTCCTATTATTTATCATCTTCGCACAAAGCTGATCTTACTATTAATTATTTTGAACGTAAACTACCTAATATGTTGAAGAAAAGAAAATTTAACTTGAGTTATTGCGATTTATTAAAATGTTATTTCATATTTTGACCAAAATGTAGTATCAATGTTCTGCGCAATTTCTTTAAAATTGAAAATTGGTTTCAAATAAACCATATTTAAATGTATAAAAACTAATATCATTATTTGAAATGCTGAGCTAAAACTCTTTGTAATTTATTTTTAAATTACTTCTAGTGTTTTATGGATTCTCAAGATTATTTATTTAACAAATAATTTGTATTACAAAATTTATTGTCGGAGACTGTAATCACAGAACGTACTTCATTTTTTATAATATTATATCACATCAATATACTTGCATACGTATAAGCTTTTTCTCACATAATATGAATCCTTTCTTCATTATAAATACATTTTGCAGACGATTTACGTAAACTTGGTAAGTAGTATATCTCCCGTCCAATCAATAATATATCATAATCAATATCGATTTATCATTCAATTTATTGTTAATGCTGTGCTACTTATCTAAGTCTAACCTTAAGTAAAAAATAAAGTACTTGTAGCTAAAGGTAAACAAGATTACTATGACAATCATTAATTTTATTATTTGCTCAATTTTTGCGCTTTTATACCGTATGGTTTATTTATACAAATTATTTTGAATTTAATTTAATTAAAATAGGATTAAAGCAATGCACTTAATTAATTGATTTGCAGTAACTTGCGTAGTATCGTATTTGCTCATCATTCCCATCTATTTATTATAATGCTCATATTCTTTATAATCTTATTTAATTACATAATTTTTATTGATTATTTGTAAGTTATTATGATGCTTATTTGGAAATTTAATTAATTATACTAAATATTGTAATTTATAAAAGACTGTCAATTGACGTTTTATAGGAAATCAGAAAACATATTTATGTATATTTATATTTTTACTAGTAAAATCACCAACTAATGGATGCATTTTATCTTCCTTGAAGTTGATCTTGACTTGTCATTATCTACTTGTATTTGAGATATTATATAATTTATAGCAATATTTGATACTCTACAAATCTACCTTTAATTACAAAAGAGAACTTTGATATAATCGATAAAATATTATATTCACTCCGTCTGATTTTACATAATTTATTCACAATTCAACAATGTCAAAATTCTAAAAATTTATTATTTATGACATTGATACATAATTCAGTTGTAATTTTATTTTTTTCAACTCTTGAAAAATAATATTTAATATTTTAAACGAGAGAATAATTCATTCGGTTTAATATGTTTAATTGATTAATATTAAATATTAATTGGTAAGCTGTCCAGTATAATTTGCATAGTATGTCCTTTGTTATTAAAATACATACATCGTTTTGTGAAGCAATTAAACAATTGGCTTGTAGTAATTAACATAGCAATTCTAGAATATTAATACCTATTAATTAAGCGTTTTCGTGTCTTTTTGTTTCGTGTATGTTTCGTATATAACAGATAACACGGATGGAAGTCATGAATCCTAATACGCACTCATTTCCTCATTTCAAGTAGTCACATTTAATGTCCGGTTTTATAATATAGGAACACATTCTACTAGTTTCCTACTAGAAGTTCGCTCATTTATATTATTTTATACTTAATTATTATGATGTTGAAAAATACATCGTTTTCGTTTTAGTGATCTGTCATTTTTATTGGATTTGTAATGTGCTTGAGTCTGGTTAATTATTTATTCTGAATTTTTGGATTCTTAACTTAAGAGAAATACTAAATATTTCTCTTAGTATTTCTATTTAGTATTTCTCATGTTTTATATTGTTAGCTTCTGTAATCATCAGTTGTTTGTAATTACGTTTATTATTCTTTTATTGACCTCACTTCTTATAGTTGACTGATATATGTATATATATTTATGATATATATAATGAAATATTTCACTGCATTTTGATATAATTATTTATACATACATATACTACCAATTCTATAAAATAAGCACAAGTAGAATGTATTCGTTTTTCTAATTAAACATAAATATAAAAAGACAATTTTTCTGCACAATATTACCAAGTTTTAAGACCGTTAATTTACATGTCTAATAAAATGACCATTACACATTAGCTAAGACAGACTATTTGAGTATTTTGTGTCAATCTAAACATTTGACCATAGAGTAATTAAACATAGAGTTTCGCCTCTTATCGATTCTGTATTCAGTGTAATACTACTATTCAGCTATTCGAAATCTTTAAAAAATAATGCTTTAAAAACTGACAGCAGTGAAACAGTTTTAAATATTTAGGTAATAAATTATATTTTACAGAAAACTGACGTATGTTTATGAACAGTTAATTCTATTCTGTTTACTAAATGGGCATTTTTATTAATTCCTTGTTACACTTTGATCTCAGAGTTAGATTATTAATAAAATATGTAGAATATGCTCTATATTAAAAAATTAAAATCTTAAAATTTAGAATCTATTTAAAAAAACTAAATTATTTTCATCTATAAGCGTGTCACAATTATTATTGTCAATTAAAAGTAACACTATAAAAACATCTAAATATTCTGTCATTGTGATTTCCTTGTCCTGTTTTTCTATACTATATTTTAAACTTTTTTGCTATTCTCTGGAAATCATATACTTGTTCCTAGTTTTCTGAATAAAATTCATAAACAAATTATTTTTCGCCTATTCCATGTATAATGAATTTGTTCTAATTGTGTTGCCAATTTTGTTAGAGAGATAGCCACTTGGTCATTTAGTACTTTATCTGTACTTCTATTTCTACAAATTTGTACACAATTCCATCTTCTCCACACTGTTCCTTGTTCCCTTTATCCTCTCTTTCAATGAAGGCTGCAAAGTTGCAGGCCAAGAGGACAGGCCCCCGGAGCGTCAAGTCAACGACATCTTCATCAAACAGGTGACCCCCAATTCGGCTGCTTCTCGGTCCGGCCAACTTAGAACTGGCGACAGAATTCTTGAGGTAAAGACAAAAAAATTAATCTATGTATATGTATGTCAAAATTGAAATATTTTTTTATTTGTTTTAAAATTTAATATATATATTTAGATATCTACTCACAAGTAGACAATAATATAAAATGCGATTTTTATAAATTTGTTTGAATATATTTTAAATGTAATTTTTCAACCCTGGTAGATTTTTGTTCTAGTTTAATTTTATTGCTTTTGTATCAATTACCTAATCGCAGGTTAATGAACACAACCTTCGACGACTAACACACGATGAAGCTGTCGTTGTGATCCGCAATGCCAGGAACCCAGTCCGCCTCCTTGTACAAAGTCTTGCTGAACCATTTGATGTGAGATTTCGCCAACTGTATTTATTTTGTAATATTTAAGCATTTCAGACTTTATACTATCTAAACAAAAACGTCAGCATCGCAAAACTACAGCGTCGCAAAAATGAAAGCCAAGAAACGAGCTCCTAAAAAAACCTAAAGTACATTGATTATAAAAATAAATCATTAAAGAAATTAATATAAAAATGGCGTCAAGATTTAATTGTTACAATGATTTCTGTTTAAAATGAAGATATAGATCAATAAGGAACAAATAAATATATATATCGAAACTGTAAAATTTCTAAAAATGTGACAACAAAAATTCTGAAAAAATCGTGGCAATTATATAAATTATATAATTTTATTATGTTATAAAAATTGGCTTACTTTATACCATTACTTTAGCATTCATGAAGGGTTTTATTGCTTTTGTAAAAATTTGCCATTGCTAAGAATTTTTTTCAAATTTTGTTGTCATATTTTTTATGAATTTTACAGTTTCAATTTATTCCTTTTTGATCTATGTATATCTTAATACATTGTAACAGTTAAATCTTAGCGCCATTTTTTATCAATTTCTTTACTCTTTTTTAGGAGCTCGTTTCTTGGCTTTCATTTTTGCAACGCTCTCGTTTTTGTTATATATAAGATATCAATTCATTTTTTAAATATTTCTATATTAATACATATTTCTATTAATTTCATGCATACAATGTAAATAATAATTATTTATTTATTTATAAATCCTGAAATAGTACTAACAATATTATTGCATATTTCATCATTAATGTTATTAATTTCTAAAGAAATTGTATTTTTTCTAAATAGTAAGTATGAGTTATATGATTTTTTTTAGAGTTTAGTTTAATCGCTTGAATATAGAAATTAAACATGTTTATCCAAATAAAGTCTAAAAATATCTTTCCGTATCGAAATTGTTCACTTTGCTTCGAAATAGTTACATTTTGATTTAATCTCATATGGTTTTCTGTCTAACGTGTAGTTAGTTTTATTTTCACTTAAATAAAGCTGCGCATTTATTTCGTTACATGTTGATAAATAAGACTGCTGTTGATACAATTCCATTGATTATCTAAAAAAAATAATTTTATGTAGAAAATATATTTTCCGATAAAAAGTCAATGTCAATCAACTAGGCTGATGAAAATAAAAATAAAAAGAATCATTTTTCATCGAAATTGACCCCTTTTAGAAAAGTAAGTATCTAGAAACTCTTTTAAAAGTTCATTTCAGGTGCATTTTGTTCCTTAGCGCTTGGTGATTACGCTGATACCAAAAAAGTAGCTTTTTAATGCATTCTAGCCTGATTTATTAGCGGTCAAAGATAGGCTTATTCCCCTTAGCATTAATGTTAGCATCTCTCAAGCTCGAATCGTCTAATATATAGTATATCTGTGTTATAAGTTCATAATCAAGTAAATATTTTTACTTTTGTTTATAGTTTTCATTCTAATTTATAAACGTGTAATATTACCTATTTGTATTATGTACCATATAAATATATAAATATTTTAGAAGTTACACTGGTTTTGTGTCTTATTTATTCTGTTATTATAACTACATATAAAATATTTAAGCCACATTTCCTAGTATTAAGTTTTGTATATAGTAAAATACTACTATGCTTATTTATTTTATATATTATATATTACCCAAATGAAAGATGTATAAGTGAGTTACCATTGAAACGAATGAATAATTTATTAAACTGAAATATTGGTTATTTCTTTTAATACAAACACAAATAATTACCATCAATCAATGCACAGGAACCAATTGAAAACAGTTACAAGCCATCGCCTGGAGCGGTCAAACCTGGTCCCTCTGCCGCCAGTTCTGACAGTAGTTTGAACGAGGAACCCATGCCTCTGGTGAGATGCACAAGTGTACTTGTGCTTTTTTATACATTTGAATAATTACTTAATTATTATTTTATTTTAACAATGGACAAATATTGATTAGTTTGTGTGTGTGTACTGTTTATGTTGCCAATTAAAATGCCTATTTTACAAACATTTTGTTAGATTTTCCCGCTTGCTTTGAAATTATCTGAATTTACAGATGTATAAAATCATTAACAAGTTATAAATCAAGTTTTAAATCCGGTGACAATTCAATCAAGTTTTCTAGATTTATGTTTCACGTGTATTAAACATTTTTAATTCAAGTTAATGCTGGGACATTTTTATTAAATTAAGTTTGTTGTTAAAAGTATTCAAATTGCTTTCACATAGACAAAATGTCTTATACATATTTCTTATATGAGAAATGTGTACAACATTTCTTATACGTATAATTTTAATCAACTTTTTCACATACCAAAGTATATTTTGGTGTCAGAAACAATTCTTTTAAAAAAGTACTTGTGATTTTTTTTAAATTCAAATCAGACTAAAAACTTGGGAACTCTGTTTATTTGCTTCTATTCTTTTGTGTAATATAAATGTACCTCTCCTAATTTATTGTTATAGATTACTAAATCCAAAGAAACTTCTGTCTTACATGTATGTTATGTTGTCATGTATAAAAATAATTCCTTTTAATTATTAACGTCCAGCGAAATTTCACTGAAACTTCTTTATTTCCATCCATTTGAGGCATAATAAGGTGTTCACAAAGTAAAATGTGTTTTTCTTTTAACCATAAGTTCGCAAAAATAATTATGTTTTTTATTGTAATATCCTTTTTAGAAATTAAGAACTACTACATAATTAGTGTTAAGTAAACCATAGAATTACTTCATTTGTATACTTATTTATTTATTTAAAAATTATTGTAATAAAATTTATAATACAATTTATAATAAATTACTGTAATATTAATAAATAATATTGTAGTTAAAGTTATGAATTTATGTATTGTTAGGTACTATTATAAATTTCTAATGTATATTGCTTTATTGAGTAATTATTTTATTTTAAGCTCAGAGTGATTGACATATGCTCATTAATTTTTTAAACCAATAAGTAATTTTGCTTAAGACACGAAAATTGGTAAATTCTATTTAATTGTAATTAGAACAACTAATATTATTACCATGAATACGTTTATTTATGCCATGCTTCGTGGTTACAATTAATCCCCAGGTTATCTCTATTATGATGAACTTTACTATATCTGTTGACTGTATCTGCTTGTATTATGTGTGTCTAGTTTCGGTACCTTTGTTATATAACAATATCATTCTTTTCAATTGTTGATCACGCTAACTTTTACGATTTTATAGTTGTAAAAAATTATATATTTAACTAAATAGTTCACGTATTTAGCCTTTATATCGATGGTAATAATTGTCTTATAGCATTTTCGCCGCTTACCAATAAATTGTACTATATTAATTTACCAATAGGTACGTAGTTTACAATAGTGCTCTTATAATTAACTAATCATATATAACGTTTGATGTATTTTTTATAAATGCTCATATTTTTTAAATATTTTTTTATCTGGATTTTAAACACAAACTATATGTAAGTTAGCCTAAACTATATCTAATTAATAAACTACAATAAATATAAATATTGTATTGCCTTTTAACCTTTATATTAAAAAATAACTTTAAACTGACAGCTTTGACGTAATTTATGTCACTGACTGCTTAAACACCATTTCAATTAATATATATAATTATCTTAGTGATATATATTATTCTATATTTCTTTCATTTTCATATTCATATTATTCTATATTTCTTTCATTTTCATATTCATATTATTCAATTCTCAAACGATTCTATAAAAAGCTAAACATTTGATTTATCATCTTTTATATGGTAAATCAATTGTATTTGTGACGTATATGCATAGCATAATGTACAAATGTGTGTATGTACGTAAATAGCAAATCTACATAGTGTTTCGATGCATTTCCACATTTCATGTATCGGTTCTACCCTACCAAATAAAGTCAAGACCACGGCTTAGAACCGTCTCATTCACAGAAATGAGAAATGGTAAGCCTGTTGTCACCTATATCAAAAAACCGTATTCAACAAGAATCTGTCACCCGAATTCTCCAACGGTTCCGGCATTATTCAATTCTTGTGATGATCATGTTAGTGTACCTGCCCCTTTAACAGGGGGGAAGAGCAAAAGCAGGATGAATGCAGCTGTTATCCGATGCTATACTCTTTTAAACAACCTGCAATATTAATATAATATTAATAAATCCTCTTCCTCATTAATTATTATCACACTTTAATTAATTTCTGATGGCAAACTAATACACTTATGTATATATTTGATATACGTGCCACTATGTCAAGTTCAAGAATATATATTTCGAAATATTTTTATATTATGAAACCATCACCCCATTTTTATCTTCCCAGTAACATTTTTTTATATCTGGCCGATAAATATCAGTGTACATGATATTTTTACATAACTTTTCTATTAACGTGGCGTTAGTTTAACTCAAGTTAAGATATTGTGGAATATTTCCAGCAAGAACTGGGAATCGGTCAGAACTATCAAGATGTAATAGATAATTAAAATTCTCAAAAGGAACCATTTGTGATTAAATATTTCGAATATTTACAAAAGTAAAAAGTAAATTTGAATCTACAACTCTGCAGCGCATGAAATAATTTTATACAATCAGATTATTTTTTGCTATATACAACATTTTATAATGTTTTTTTATGTACATTTTTATTTTGAATAATCATTATTTTTCACTCGATCAATTAACTAATAACGTTTCGCAAGGACCTAATTGTCCACTATCCCTTGACAGTAAATTTTCCTTTCCTCTACCCGTTTTAAACTTTTAAATGAAATATATTATATATCTACACGTTATATTGATTAATATATTTGTTATTATATATGTACATATTTGACACTAAACATATAAACCATTGGCATTTGGTTTAAATAAATTATTTATCTAACAATTTATTAACACAGAGTGTTCCCATTAAAACTTTTGAATTTCTATGCCATTTTCTACTAAAAACTACTTACAATTACCTGTATTTCTTCTTACTTTACAAATATCTTATTATTATATCATTGTTAGCATCGCCTTAGCATCTGCCTATTTTCGATTAATAAAGTAGCTAATTTAAAATATATTCGATTTTGTTTAAAAACGATGTATTTAATATTAGTCTAGAAATATTTTAAACTTGAATTTATACTTATATCTTTTTATTGAGATTAAAAGTTTTTTACGAAATATATTTTCATGTGTAAGGATAAATAAAGGATTTGTTTGTATTTATAGAAATTATTTATATTAATATTTTGAATTAATTTAAACACAAATTATTTTACGTTAGTGATTTGCTTTCTCAAATATAGCAAAAAATATAGCAAAAAAATTTCTAAATAGCAAAATATTAATAATTGTAAATTTTTTCCATCTCTTTTACAATCAGTCTGCTACAATAATCCCCTTTATACTTTTTCAAAACAGGTAAGGTTCTCACGTGTATACATCAATAATTAAATGTTGTTCTTTTTAAAGAGATATGTTTAATTCCAACTGAAATCATAAGAGTAACTTAGTGTGAAAATGTATAAATGCTAACCAAGCAACAGATATTTAAATAAAAATATAATATTGATTGAAAAGTTTACTGTGTGTATGACTGATCTTACCAATTGTTCATCAGTGTGATACTACTACAGTGTGATATATCAAAATGTATTATAAGAATTATTAATAATCCACTTATTCTATTAATTATATGTTTTTAGTAAAATTTAATTCAATAAAATTAACCATTTTCACAGCTTTTAAATCCAATATAAAGTGGCTAAACGTACAATAGTGAATTTTATTCGTCTTTTTATATTTTCTTACCGTAATTTTCCTGGTTTTCACATACTTTCTTTTCCAACACAGTCCCAATAAAGAAAATACTTTATTTCCACCTCCCCTAATCTTTCTCCCATCGACCACCTAGGACGGGCGCAGCGGTCCCACAGCCTCGATCGATCTGGCCTCACCCCAGACCTGCCAGGCTGCTGACTCAAATCTCATTCTTACCCGTGCCACTGTGGAAGAATTCGATCCAGATGAACCAATGGAAGAGAAACCACCGGGAGGTGTCACTGATCAACTACCCGAGAAAGTTGACAACTCTTCGCAGGATTCCTCTTCCTCCTCAGAGTCTTCTCTTCCTACCTCAGATGACGAAGAGGAGGACGTCTACAGCTACACCAAGAGTTAGTTTTCTACTACATGAAAACCCATCTGTTCTTTGTTTGCCGTTTGTCGAAGCTGTTTGTCTTAAAACAATTAGGTTTTGTTTAGATGTCAGACTAATGACTATGATGATTCAATCAGCTTTCATCGAAATGGAATTTTGACTAGTGAAATTTATTTTTGTCTCATTTGAGAGATAGATATACATTGTTCCTAATGAACAGATAAACAAGGGCTAATTTCATATTATATACTATGTATACTATTTGCAGTTATTTTCGTATGGAGTCATGGACTTACTTCCTGTACAAATTCTGGCTTTTAGCTGATTAGATAAATGGCCTTTAGTTTTGTGTGCAAAAATGTTAATTGATGCTTATTTTACACATTTTCTAAAGCGTCACACTCTTAAATTCATTATTAACTCTGGAATAAATCATAAAATAACAATTCACCTTTTCTAATATTGCATAAATAATGTTTAGAAAATTATGCGGCAGAGCTAATAATATTACCATTGTGTTAACTAGGATTGTACTCTTTATACTCTTAATAAGCCTATATAATAAAATTCAGAAAAGTATGACTTGACAAAATTATTTAAACTATTATTAAGACTAATGGAAAATTATAAGAAATGTTTCGATTTGTATGAACATCATTGAATTTAAAACGTTTTCAAATTACAAAATTGTTACTATCGATAATTTCTTTCGCAACGCTACAAATGCGAATATATAAACTACAGAAAACGCCAGGTATAATGGGATTCTTGTGCATTATTCAACAATCGGTCAGTGAGATATCCTTCCTGGTTTGTGAAAATTACATAAGTCATATTATGCCTGTTGCCTTTATAATTTCTTCTAACACTGCTTTCTGCAATGACACAAGTTCTATCTACACGCCTTGTTCGTACATTTTCGTTATACACTGGCTACACTACTTCAGGTGGTCTCCGAAAGCGCTACACAGACCTTGGTGGAAAGATCCTCCTGCTGGGTATCGACCAGAGTCAGTCGGGAAGCACTGCTGGAGTTTCCCTCCAACCGAGTGGCAGTGGGCTTGGGCTGCAGTTGCTAGGAAATAAGGATCTGAGCGCCATGAATGTCTTTGTCTGTGCCATCACACCGGGGAGTCCAGCTGATAGGGATGGAAGAATTCAAGTTGGAGATGAAATTCTTGAGGTGCGTTCTTTACATGGTTTGTCATTAAATAATGTAGTTGGTTAATCTGTTTTCGATCGGCTTTTTAGCGTTGTGACTGCATAAAATGAAAACTAGCAGTAATTTTCCTCTAAATATAAAGTTAATTTTGATTTTTTAGTATTCTAAAAGATAAGATTGGAAGACATTAGGAAAAATTAACTTAACTCACAGAATCATATTGATCACTTTTTATACATTTGTATTTTGGCTACAGATTTTAATTGATTTCTTTAATATTTTATAACTAAGATACTTTTTTTCTGACTCTGACACTTCCTGTTATTATTATACTACTTTCGTTAATTATATAAAGTTTTTTTTTATATTTTTGTAATGATATTGCATATTTTAAGTTCAAAATCATTTTGACTTTATTCCTTGAATAAAAATTTACAAAACAATATACATATGAAAATACATACATTATAATATTAACACATTTATAGCTTTTACATTATTACATGCGTATGATAATATTTCTACAGAAATGTCGGTAATAATCTATTTTAATCATAAAAATAAAAAAAAACATAGTCCATTAATTGATACGTCACATTCATTCAATTAAGATAACAATATTTTATAATTTTTTGAGTATATTGTCTATCGTGAAATATTTCCCTTTGATATATGGAGATTTGTACTGAAGTTATATTACAATAGTCATACTTTTCTATTCCTATAATTTCCAGATCAACGGCGAGTCCCTACTGGGTCGATGCCACCTGAACGCCTCACCGATCATTAATCGCTGCCAAGCTGAAACCCGAGTAGTGAAACTGGTAGTGAGAAGAGACCCGGAGAACCTCAAGAACATGGCTTCATATTCGTCTGTAGCTGCCAAGAGACTGTCCGCGGTAAGATGAAGAAAACGACTTCTATGAAGTATTCTCAGTTAATGTAGATTTAATTATGGACTTGACATTTAGATCAAGGATTATTGGAAAAACTTTAATAAATCAATTTTTGAACAACATGTCGATTACTACATTACAAGAACATTACTATGTCTTATTGTTTAGGTAATATTGGAAAATATTTGTGTTTATCATAGATATTTGTTTTACTTTATGTACAATGATTGGCTATCTAAAAAATGGCGTCACAGTTTGAAGATGTATATTTGTGGTCAAAATTATAGATTTTTTACTATCTCTATAAAAAAGACTAGGTATATTGATATATTTTTTCTATAATAATATGTAACTGGATTAGCATATATATATATATATATATATATAATGATATATGTTAAGCACAATCGCACAATGTTTTCAATAGAAATATTTTAGATTGGTATTCTATGTACAATAATGTATGTAATGTATCTATGTATGTATAATAATATTATATCTGGTAAATAAAATTATTTTAATCAATAGGAGTAGGTAGCACCCACATAATTCTGTTTGAGGCTATGTATTGTTGATGAGACCTATTAAAGCTCTAAATCAATCCTGTGCTGTCTCTCCCTGTGTTAGAAATGATTTATATCATTTCAAATTATTTTACTTATATCAAAATTTATAAAGCCAATTATGATATAGCGTCCAGTGACAGAGCTTATGACCTATTACCAGTTTAAATGGCTTGAGACTAAAAATAATTATAATCAACTTGTTTTTATAAAAACGGCAGATTCTCTATTTGACAATTTTGTACGCGTGTTCGTATCTACCCTTTATTGAGGTAGATATTTTTAGTTAGGCAAATTTCAATTTCTATGTTGTGCAAATTTCTTGTAGTCATCATAATCTGCGTGTATCGCCTCTACCATGTTTATACCTTTAATATCTTGATCCTACAAATTTTAGATCCAACGAAACGCTGCCGGATCCACCAACAACGATGACCCTTCGGGTGATGTCGACAAGCCCTGTGACTTTAAAGAGTTCGGTGAAGTCCACCATGCCACACTCTATCGAGTAAGTGAGCCCTTTATGGTTTAAATCTAATTCAGCTCACATAATTTGACTAACATTTATTACACGTTATGTTAACCATTAAAATATCTTCATCTCCAATTTAGTACAATTTTAATCCTTACTGACATTAAGTTTCGAATTCATGTGTTTGTTGTTGAACTGATCATATTAATCAGCTAACAAAAACAATTCTGACAAATTCTTTCTATGTACCCTAGTCTTACCCATATCTTACCGTTATCTCGTTCTCCTATGTTAAACATAGTATTAATATTTTTATATTTTAGTCGCATGTCTCCTTTCCCTAATTCTTTCCCCATCCCACCTTTATAAGTAAAATATCTACACTAAACGCTCCCATTAATAACCCTGATAGTTTACTGTTATTAAATTACTGTACGTTAAGTATTACCCGTATAAAGATATGTATTGCAACTTGGCTTTATCTGTAAATACCAATACTAAAATTAATTTGATTCTTTAATAGAACGGATTCTTTTAATTGAGCGAAACGATCGGAAGCAGTTCCTCCACTAATTATATGAATATATTTGTGTCTGTATCTCTAACAATTATTAAAACTTTGTAAAAAAAACTTATATTTAAGTAGGTATCTAGGATATATATAATTTAAAATGGATATATTTTCAAAAAAGAAAAAAAATCTATAATTTCATATTATTGACTATTGATATATATAACAATGTGTGTGTGTATCTAGGACACCGTGGAACAATATTAACAAAAATCTTTTCACTTTTCATTTCCGCTAAAATCTTTGTACCAAGAACCCCCTACTTCCGATAATTATGTTATTATTTGTTTTTCAATATTAATGGGGCGATTTTACACTAAAAACAAAGATTTAATATTGACCATATAGATTTTCGGCTATTACAGATTATATCGCAAATGAAGAGGGAAATTTTTTTAATTCAGTATTGTATATGTATGATTAATATAAAATATATATTTTCAATAGACGAAAGTATTTTAGTCACCAAATTTTATCATTCTAAAAAAATTGACTTATTTAAAGTCATTTGTTTGAAATAAGTGAAATCCTTTTTTCAAAAGTGCCTCTATACTTACCTCCTTTGTTCTGAAACCTATATATATACTACTTCCTCCTCTCTTCTCTTTGTTCCTATCTCTTTCTTTCTCCCTATTCTATATTTCAGACTGTCGCATTTGATCCTCGTCATTTAACCCACTCGGTACACTTTCTCCTACCTTTTGTCGTAACTACATAATATACCTAGATATTTCTTTGGCAACATTGCCCCCCCACCCTTCCCCTCCTGTCTCCTCTTTTCCACCCCACCAATCCCTGTTTGTTCTGCGTTAATTCTCTCCACACATTCTCTAATCTAAATATCATACATCGCTCTTCTTTGAATGTTCTTAATGCGCATATTTATTTATATACATTTATGTATATTTTGAAATCAAGAAAATTATTTCATATACGTATTCATATTATATGTATGTGTGCCTATACAATCAAGTATATATTATGTTTTGTGTGATTTCGGTGTATTTATTGATTACTGCCTCGCACGATACTGATTTTATTCGATGATTTCGTTTTAAAATGGGAATGAACATGATGTTATATAAACAAAAACTGTAACTATCGGCAAGTTTTATTGTCATTGAATTTTTTTTCAAATACTAATACATTACTTAATATTTCAATTTAAATAATTTATCAAACTCATCTCCTCTATAAATGCAATTTTTATCAATAATGTTGATAGATATAAATATAATTTATGGATACATATCATATAACCAAATTCATGTAGTTCGATATTTTCTGCTTAGTTACGTGAAAGTTCCTTTTAATTAATTGTATATTTATAATATTCTTTTGTAATATTATGTTTTGGATATTAAATTTTTAATATGAATTTAAATATCATTTTAAAAGAAACATAATTTTTATTTATTATAACAGATTTTTACTAAATTTGTATCCCTCAAGTCAAATGTTGCATTATTTTTTCTCGTTATAAATTAATAATAATAGGCATGTGATAGTAATTTTGATGATGTAAATTATATACCTACTTACAAATACTTTCCATTGATATAG
Source organism: Invenusta paracnida (assembly GCA_036023295.1). Taxonomy (NCBI): domain Eukaryota; kingdom Metazoa; phylum Platyhelminthes; order Proseriata; family Coelogynoporidae; genus Invenusta; species Invenusta paracnida. The sequence goes on from JAYRBW010093247.1 coordinate 39,575, forward strand.
AATGCAGCATATTGATGATTTTTTATCCACATTCATTACAATATCAAGCTGTTACTTGTTATTATTTATTTATTACATATTTTTACGTCTACACAAAGCGTGATTTTCTTGCAGTTCTTACCATAATTATATATCTATTATCGCACATTACTATAAGAGCAAATTTTATAGAGGAAATCTTGTTTGCCTTGCACCCTGGCAATTGTATTTATATACACGGTAGATATTCGCAGATCTATTTTAAATGCATGTCATATAATATAGAACTTATACCTGCGTATGATATGTACGTGTACATAATATTTACAAGATTTACGTAGTTCTGTAAGTATAAACTAAATTAATATTTTTCAGTCAATTATTACTGTAGATATAAATTTAAAAAAATGCTATGGTATTTTTGAAAATATATAGTTTCTATTTTTTTTAAACAGCTTTTACTTGGGTATATTAAACATTGTGAATGATAATTATTTTGAAACAGTGAGTTCCCTTGCTAAACGTTAGAAAGCAAGTTGTAATCAAGACTGAATGTACTTTTACGCGTCTTCTCGCAGTAGATTACAGACGACAATAAAATCAAATTTAGAAAATCATTCAAATGCAATAAGATCTCGTTCTTACGCATATTTCAATGTTCATTTGTCCTATTACGTAATCTTACTATTTTATTAATGATCTTACTGCATTCTTATGATACTCAAAATTTAGTTTTATTATTGTCTGTAATCTACTGATGAAAAGATTCGAAAATATATTCATGGTCATTATTTTATTTACGTTCAAATATCCGATGTAAAAATATAGAAGAAATCAATCAATACTTTGAATTTTTAAAATTTAAATCACTAACTTTAAATGTTAAAGTATTTCAAGAGTCCAGAGTGGATTTGATTGGAATGGAATTATACATAAGTTATACTGTACCTAATCTACGATAAAATACCAAACAACAAACTTTTTGCAAAAATAAACTGAAAATAAAATTGTACCAATACAAGGAACTCAATTATGACTGTCATCGAATTATTAGCTATCCAATAAGATAAAAATACATTCTCAAGACCTAATAACAATATTAACGGTTCAATTTAAGGCTAAATAATTTTTTATTGCAGTATGTAAATTGAATACTTTAATTATTAATAATTTTGTTAAAATTATGATATTTTTAGGGCATCTATTGTATAATACCTGTTCATATTTTGTTAAAATTAAAAATATTGTTGAATACATTTAATTTTAGCCTATATTTTTCAAAATATATAAAAGGATATTATTTCGGATATTGAGTAAAAGAATAAATTTGTTTACTCCACTAATTTATAACAAAGAACTAAAAAAAATGCTGTGACATTAATAAATATTTCTTTACAAAAAGCGAAATTGCACAGAAAATATTCCTTTATCTATATAACATAAATAAATACTAATTATTTAAAATCATGTTTCATTTTGATTTGGTGTGATAAAAAAATACTTAAGTAAGGCTCAAGTTTATTTACTTACAAGTTTATATGTCGATAACATCCATATTTTTCTCGAAATTTTTATTATACTTAAGTTTCGACCACTTTTAAGTGATTGTTTATGCAACAATTAAAACAATTATTAAACGTACTATTTAACATGGCAAAAGGAATTATAGAACTTCCAGTGGTTTAAAAATACCACATTCATTTATATAGAGCTGTCATTTCAAAAGTTTTAACTTCCAAATTTAACTTCCACATTTAACTTCCAAATGAGTTAAGGGAATTTTACTTCTAATAGGATATTATAAGATTATTTAAGCTTTACACTTACGTTTCATTTTTAAACCATAGGTATTATATGTATACTTTAGTTTTCTTATAAAGGCTTGACGTATCTGAAGAATGACAATCATTAATTTCCTCCATTTCCTCGAGGTTTCAGTCTTGACTAACCATATTTGATTCAAGCCCTGATCAAGACCTCTTCTATCCAATCCTTCATCTTCTCTCTCTCTCTTTCTCTCTCCACTCGATTTCACCCATAACTCACATTGTACTCCAATTCAGACTAAACACATTTTGCCCCAAAAATATTATTGTATCCACTGTCTACCCTTCAAATTGGAATCTAGGGTTCTCCTTATTTGTTTGGTTCCTGGATGATTTTGATGGTGGCTTGATGAATTTTAATTGACATGCGTTGATTAACTGATGTTCTATGATAACAATTTTCTCCATTTGGACAACATCTTTCAGGGCTCCACGGGTCTTGGCTTCTTCATTATGGACGGGAGCAATGACGACGAACCTGGGATCTACATCAGACAAGTTACTGCTGATGGCGTCGCGGAAAAGGTGCGTTGTGATTTTAACATTTCAGATTTTATGTGACTTTATTTTGAATGTTTTGAAAATGCTTACACTAAAAAGCTATTAATTTTTATAAATGGGTGCATTTTTGTTAGAATATTTTATTAAAAGATGCACATTCTACACGTCAGATATAGACAATCATGTAATTTAGGGTAGAATAGTAACTCTTGTACTTCACAATTTCATGGTTCATGGTAATAATACAGGCCCGTAGGCAGGGGGTGGTGTAGGTGCACCCCCCAATGCACTAGATAAAACGAGATATTTTAGGAGGGCGCCCCTCTCAAGACTGGTATATAGGCACCTAATTTACTATAGAGTGCACCCCCTTTGAAAATTCTTGGCTACGGCCCTGTAATATGTAAATATTTGTCCTCATTTATATTTTATATTGACGACAAGGATGAACAATACCAATGATTTTTCACTGTTCATTGTTATAATACAGTGTTTCAAAAATTGCTATACATCTACTATTAATAAATATTTATTGAATATACGCATAACAAATGTTCGAATTGATGTCCTTTCACTTCAGTGCACTTCATATAACACAAATAGATACCATAACAAATTTTGGGCGTAAGTCTTTCTGAAAGAGCATCAGTAATAAATTCCACGAGGTCATCCAATAACCTTAGCCTCATAGTTCTAAAGTGCCTATACATATCATTTTTTTCAATACCATAGCTACTGAAGTTCATAGATGTAAGATCAGGTGAGTGAGGAGCGAACTCTATATCTGTCGGCAACCTATTTCTTTATTTGGGAACATTGTATCCTAGTATTGCTGGCTGAGGCAAAGTGCGGGGGTGCCCCGTCTTGTTGAAAGTCGAGAGTGTAAAAGTCCTCTCGCTGTTATAAAACAGGAATATCATAGCAGTCTGTCAGAAGTCTCTCAAGATAATAATATCTTATCTAATAAATAATAACTATGTTGTATGTAGGTGTGTGGTGATATCTCTGGTTACATATTTGCAATCAAGTAACTATATATCTCTATAGTTACTGTATAGTAATTTTTGAAACACCCTGTATAATTATGTAATGTATATATTCACTGAACATTTAATCTATTTTTAGAAATTTCTATAAATAGTACAAAATTACAGTTTTTTGTAAAAAAAAAGTATACCGCCGACAACAAATTCAGTTGCTGCCACCTTATTTTCTGCAGGGTATACTTAAAAAAAATCACTTCAGATAATTTAAAAATAATTTATTATTGAATATCTATAACTGTATTCACCGAATCATGTATTGATTTGATGAATTGAGAAAATGATATTGCAATGAAGTTCAGTTCTTAAGCATTTCAATATGTTTGTCTTTTTTATCTTTTGCCGAATTAATTATATAGATATTATTCTATTACTGAATACAGTTTAGAGTAATTTTATATCGATTGTTAGGGATTAATTTACGTATTTAATCCCTATTTATATAATTTACGACAACTTGAATTCTCACTGGTAACACAATATTTTCACACCAGGAGGGCACACTGCAGATGAACGACCGCCTCCTCGCAGTAAACAGTATCAACGTGACCAACATGAGCTACGACACGACACTGGACCTTCTTCGCGGAGCTATAGGCGAGGTCCGACTCACCGTCTGCAGGCCCCACAAACCTGGGACCACCCCTGCACACACCCAGAACCCCGTTGCACCCAACACCAATGTTGGCCGCGGTGCCCGGGTGTCTATCACCTCCATCCGAACCACGCATGGGCCCACTTCTGCCTCGAATCCCACCGAGGAGTCTACAGTCTCCTTGAAGGAAACGGTTCCAGGGGAAGCGGCTGAACCGCCTCCAGAGCCAACGATGCCCAAGTTGCCAATTGAGCCGGGGAAAGAGGTTGAGATTGAAATCTTCAAGGAGGAGAATCTGGGCATGTCCATTGTCGGTGGGGGGGATACCTTTCTGGTGAGTAAAACTAGTGCCTGACACATATGCCTTTGATATTTGGGGTAGATTTATAAATATTTCGCCAAAAACGCGTCCTATAATATATCTTATCTATATTTATATGAATTATTTTAGATACTTTATAAACTTTAGACAAATACTGCAATATTACTCTCTACTTTAAGTTTTGTCAAATTTTTGAAATTGTTCAATATAAATTCTTATATTCTACCCGTAGGTATTGTACACTACAGTAAAGCCAGATATCCCATCCATTCAGTCACTAAAGTCCACTTGTAACCAATGTTGTTAGCTTAGTACCTATGCAAAATACTTTCCAATCTACCGCTACCTCTATAGCTTCGGTACATTCTAAAATGTAGTTTAAAGTCATAAAAAGGGTTTTAAGTGTAAACATGTAGGTACATTAAAAGTTGTATTTTTAAGGGTCATATTTAAACATTTCTCGCAAAACAGTAGCTTCTCTGAAAAAAAGTATTTTCTGGAAATAAGTTGTATCCATCTACCTTTCATATGTTTTGAGTTACAATGCCCTTACGCAGTATATTTTATAAAAGTTATTAGATTGCATTATTAAATTACATAATTAATTATTAAGGAATCATTGCGATTAATGTATAATGCAATAACACATCTTCTCTGAATACCAAAAGCAGAGAAATAGGCGGCACTGATATGTAGAAAAATCAAATATCCGAACTGTTAACTCCATTAATATGACGTTAAATTAGACTAGAGACCCTAATGACAGTATTACAATCTGAAAATGTCCATCTGCTATATAAAATGTTAATAGAAAGTTTCGAAACATTTAGATGTCATTAATATCTTTCATATCAGTCTAGTATATCTGTGGAACAGTCTATGTCTTTAGGCATCTATGACATCATCAATGACATCACATTCTAGACATCTTTTCTATATTATGATTTTATGCAACTACATCTCCCAAAACTTCCACTTTCCCTCTCCCAGGGAACAGTAATAGTCTACCAGGTGTACGAAAATGGCGCGGCAGATCGAGACGGACGTCTGCGCTCCGGAGACCGGATCCTGGCAGTGGATGGAACAGATCTGCGCGCGGCAGATCACGATCATGCAATCGAGGTGTTGAGGAAAACGGGGCGTCGTATCGTCATGAAGGTCTACCGAGATAAGGCCCAACTCAAGGAAGAAGACCTCTACTTCCTGCGCAAATTGGATCTAATGAAGAAGACCAGGAAGGGATTGGGCATCTCTATTGTAGCCAAGAGGGATGTGGGAGTGTGCATCTCAGACCTGGTGGGTGCCAGAGACTTTCCTTACTTGTGGATTCATAATTCTCTGAAAATTGGTTGTTTTTGTGCTTTTTATCTTAATAATAAGGTATAAAAGTCTCGCACGGCATAATTTGACTGATTTAGCATTAAGACACACATTGATCTCTTTTATAAATTTAAGTGAGTAGTTTAAACGATAACTACCAATTTTATAATTTATATAAAAATTTCACGTTGCGTTTTTTAAATCTAACAACATTTATTGTAATTTTATAATAATTATAGCTTAATTGAATATAAAGATTTAAATGTGAATTTTTATTAAATTTTGGCAATATTTAGGTTGTTATTGTACAGAAAGTAATTTGTATAATATTTAATGTATTAAAGCGTAAATTATTTTGTAAATATAATAAGAATACTTAAAAATTAAAATACCAATAATAATGTTTACTGTAATAGAGTTAGTATTTCACTTGATTATTAATTGACAAGTTTTGTCTCACTCCTTTCTAAACCTCTCTACAGTTGAAAGGTGGTGCTGCTGAGCAGGACGGTAGACTCATACCTGGAGACCTTATTCTAGAGATCAATGGCGAAAATGTGCGCGAATCTACTCAGGAACAAGTGGCAACAATACTCAAGGTGAGCTTTTAACCTTGAACTGCTTGAATCTGTGTGTTCTTTTAAGCAACGATTAATTCAATATGATTTAAAACATATTATTATTCTCCTAATATGAATGATAAGCGCTTGAAATGTTAAAATGCAAACTTTGTTTTCATCCTAAGCGAATAACTTGGAAGGTCTCTTTGACGATTGGACGCCGAAAAGGTGACCCCAATGCCACGGAATCCCAAGATGGCTTTCAAACTAAAGATGCACCCAAAAAGAGTAAGTTGCACAATATTATTATTTTCGTTGTTTCTGCTCTTTTTTTTAATTATTTGATATGTCCGGTCTATTTTTCAATCATTATTATCTGCCTAATCAACTACTTATTACATATTCATATAAATATTTTTCAAATTTATGACTCTTGTCAAATTTTCTTAAAAAGGTTTGATTTTATAATATTTACTTACTGCTTACATAAATAAGCATAAAAATACTCAACTAAGCATGTTAGACTACAAAAATTATAATAATGATCTATATTTACTATAAAATTCTTCAGTCTATGTAGAAAATATATTTTATATAACATCTTGTTGAACATTTTACGAAATAAAGTCTGACTCAAAGTGAACGTCAAGTTGAAATCTCCACTGACGTTACCGTATACTCATTTTTCGCAGGCAAATCCACCATTCTCTGTACCAGATAGTCCAGAGTTCTGTGGTCCAATTACTCTTTATCGGGCCACCTTCATCATCATTCTGTAAATAAATACATGGTAAACAAACAAAGTAAAGAGAAAACAAACAAGGAGAGGTAATCATGGCATCCCCTCGCTATGTGTTTATGCATCCACCTCTTCTTTCTTTCATTCTCTATATCGTCCTTGGTTTGTCGTCATTTTCCTTTTTTCATTCTGTTCCACATTCCTTCATCCAGTATAGTATCCATCCTTTTTTATTAACCTACAACGCTCAGTGTTCGTGTATGAACAATATATATATATATATATAAAATATGTATCAGGTTCCTCTTTTGAATGTTTCTTCCCATTTCGTGGTTGTTTGCCTGTCTTTCCTGATATACTCTCTAGTAAAATGTCATTTTTTGTTTAATTTCTTTTTTATTTAGTAAAAGGTGTATTTCTAGGAAGAGATTGATTGGTTGTGGACGGTTTTCGTCTTGCATCTTATTTAGTTCTCGTTTTTAGACTAAGAATTTATGAATGTTATTTTACATCTAATGTTTTACAATATTTTCAGATTCGTATTTAATTTTACACTTTTTTTATTTATTTTGTCATTTTATTCTTTCTATGAAAAATGTCATGTTATTTGCATATAACATATCTTACTAAATATTCTATAAATAAAAAAACAGCACTTTGCATTTTGATTAATTATTTATTTATTGCGTTTTTAACTACTTTCACTTGTCTCTATCTTAATTTTTAACATACTTTTCTATTCCTTGTTTAATGAATTAAAAAAACTATAATCCTATGTATAAAGCACACTATTATTTATCCTTTTGTCCAACTCATATATTGGCGTATCTTTGTTTTTTAGTGTTTATTATGTTTTATTGCACACTTGTTATAAATGTTTGTAATTATTTATTTTTGTATATTTGCAAGTTGTTATTAACGATTTATGTATATACAGTTTAATTGTTTATTTTTTAACAGTTCGTACATTGTTTTGTTTTTTACCGTCGTTGATTTTTTTTAATAAAAATGTAGATTTAAACATCTATTTCATTATAGTACAGTAGAGTCATCATTTTGAAATCTCGTCTTTATAGTACAGTCTCATCATATTTCTCTTTCTCTCAACTAGAAATTTGACTCGAAAATGCGCATCTCTAAGTACTAAAACTATTATTAATGTAAGATGACAATTAAGTTAATTTTACTAAAACATTTAATAGTTTTCTAAAGACCTATATGCATTACGAAATAATATCATACAATATATTTCTCACTTATCAATTCCAGATAAATATAAACATTCAATTAATTACCGTTTTGTATTGCACTAAAAGGCTATAAATTAGTTTTTGACTAACTCTTTAAAAATAACAATATTTTGCTTTATCCATGCGATACATTCAAGAATTAATTTTACCTATGCTTAATTCTACAATACACATTGTTAGTTTAACTTAATAAGTAGAATTTACGCATATAATATGTCTCTTTTTGCAAATTTACGACCAATAAATTTATTATTTTCAGTCAGAATTGTTCTATAAATGTTTGTGTAACGATTTCACATCATAGTTAAAAGCGACGTGGAACCTAATTAGTTGAGTTTTATATCAATACAGATTAAATTATAGATACAGTTGATGACAACAAACATATATGAGTACAAATGTAATCTGAACTCAGCGTAATTTCAATTTACTCGAAAATTTAATTATGAAACATTGATTATTCTTACAGATGGAAAGCCAGATAACGATATACAAGAAGCCACAAAAAAAGAGGATCCCCAATCTGTTTGGAGTCATCATGAGTATCCCGTCGGTGTGCAAACCTCATCAGAGAGTGCGCATTCAACTTTGAGTGACCCTGTCAGTTTTAACACACGATGAAATGAGTAATATAATTATTTTTCAACATTAATATCCTTACTTTTTCTATATCCATTTCAGAGTATAAACGATTCTCTCAGTAAAACAAAAAGACGCAAAAAGAAGTAAGATTAGCGGCTACTAAACTCATTTATATTATTATAATAAATACTATTGTTATTTGTATAAAAAAAATCATTTCAATACTATAAACACATGAATACAAAATAACATAAAACTTTTTATTGTGTTTTTTAGAATTATAAAAAATATGTTTCAAGACAATTTGTTAAACGACCATAAATAAATATGCTTAAAATTGTCAATAGTTTATTTGTATTATTTTGTTAATGATGTAACCATAGAAATTATTCTATGTATATATACTATATAATGATAATGGAATTATTTCAATTATTTTGCTATTGTGATCAAAATATATCATTTAAAAAATGAATTACTTCATTTATACATTGCTGTAGAAAAAATATCAATATAGTCGGGGTTTTTTCGTTGTAATTATAGATTGGAAAGGATCTCTATTTTTGACCACAATCTTCTTCAAATTGTTACACCATTCTTTTAGATATTCAATCTATATATAGGTATATAAAATTCATAAAAATATCTATAGATATAAATTTTAATTCCTAAAATGAATAATATGTAAACAAAATTTATTTCGTATCTCTATTTACGTTAATTTTATTAAAGGGTAGTGGCATTCGTGTAATTTATTATTTATATATTTGCAATTTATGTTCTTAAAATTTTGTGCATTATCTTTCATCACTGCTTTAGACCAATGGCACCACAACCACCAAGCACCCTGATTTCAGCCGATGGTCCCCAATGGCCTGTCACCCTGAACCGTGGACCCAATGGCCTGGGCTTCAGCATCACTGGTGGTGTGGACACACCCCTCGCCTCAATTCACGTGATGAGCATATTCCCTGGGGGTGCAGCCCATAATTCAGGCCAACTACAACCGGGCGACCGCCTGCTCGGCGTCAATGGACTGAATTTGGACGGTCTAAGTCACGCCGAAGCTATGGATGTACTGCGTCAAACTAAGGGAAACATAATACTCACTGTCACTAGCAATAAAGCTATCTCCACTACTGCAGCGACTGATTCCTCGTCTTAACGCTCAGATTTAAATTCTCTGTGGCTACACTTTTATATTAATTCCATACATAGCAATCATCTTTTGAAAAATTATATATCGCGTCACTTAATTTAAGAAAAAATTTATATACTAATATAATACCAATATACCAAGAAATGTTATTTCTTGTTTTAATGGCACTTCGAAAAATTGCGCTCTGTAATATTTATTATTATATAATAATTGCATATTTTTATCTGGCTTCTCTAATTCCCTAGTTTATATTTACGCTCATAGAGAAAATATGTAGATTTTGTATAAAATTTTACTTCCACCCATAAATTGTAATATCTCTAGATATTTTAAAATTAAAAGCCCGTTATTAATTACACACGTTAAAAGATTCCGTTACACGCATTTACTACACCTGCTAAAATAAAACCACATGCTAATGATAATCTATAATCGGTCAACAGACATTCAACGACTGATGCAATTTAAAATCAACGATTATTTGTTAGAAAAAGAAAATAGACTTAATCTTTGATTTATTATTTTGTATCAACCTCTTCTATTTATTCAATCAGATTATATGTAAATATCGTAACCTTTTAAGTATTTTGTTTTTTTCTGCCTATTCGGTGACATGCACAGTTCTACTCTTTTCTTGTTAATGATATGTTATGCAATGCGAAATGAACATTGTTATCAGTAGCTCTGATTTTCTAGTTTATATACTTACCTACTATCTTTGCTACCTCTACAGAAATATTTACATTGATTATATATATTCATATTATACATGCATATAGATAACATAAGTAGGTATCTACAAATTCTCACCTACTAAATACATGCTACAAAACCTTTTTTCCTCCTATTTCAAAAATCCTGCACATACTATCATCCATCAATCAATAATTAAATTTTCGCAATCGATTATTGATTAATTATAAACTTACATTAGACACCTGGTTGTTATGCTATATTATTTGTAGATAAAGATAGTTTACACAGTATACCTTAATCACCCTGTGCGGTACCAATTTTTGTCAGATTGCCACTGTAACTATCCTTACTTCCTTCTCAATTACAAATTTTCTACCAATACAGATGTTTGTGCCGCGCCGTTCTGAAGGTTGTATTTGCCTATATATTATTCTCTTGTGATATATTATAGGAATGTTATTTTATTATATAATACAATCCTTCCAATCACTTTCTTCCTGTGTATATATACATTAACAACATGACACACCTGCACAGTTCTATAATCTATCTCTAAAGTCTAAAAATTGAAAACTATTCCAGAAGAACCCTTCCCTGTCACTCTTGCTTTAACTTTTCTTGATAATATATATACACACATACATATATCATTCTAATAGCGCGTATGTTTACAATTTAAATGTAATCTTTTCAAATGAAAAATGCATATATTGAAGTAACTTACTTACATTGTATACAGTATGTACCTACGTTTAATTACCGATACATATATATTTGTTTTAAAACTTGCTCATAGACATTGATTTTAATTTATACTGATACATATAATAGACACACACATACATACCAATATGTTATATTTATTTTATTATAATGTACAAATTCTTCTTTATATTTGTTATCGACCTACATACATAAAAATTCCCAACCAATATTTGGAATAGAACTTATTTGAACATTAAAAGGCCATTTCACACATTATCAAATGCAGTAAAATTAATTTTACATGCCTACCAATATTTTGCAAGTGTTTATAAGTCCATAAATGATAATTGTGTCAAATCTAAATTGCAGCAGATTCTTAGGAATTACATAAAAGATTATTCCCAAGTAAATAAATAAGTTTCACCCTTTTGACTTTAGGAACAAGATTATTCTGTGAGCTGTTCAATAAAATTCAAGCTATTCACTCTGAAAACTCAATCCCCCCTATAATCTTCTTTACCCCTTCGAACATAAAATAATTAATTAATGCAACATATAATGCATAGATACACTGTGTTTTATTGATTTATTTTATAACAATGATAATTCCATTTCTGTCTTACAATACCAAAGAGCGAGAATTTTCGTTTCAACCTTCGAATATTATTAGCTACAAGCTCTTTGTGCTAATGCCGCTACTTGTAATTGTAACCTGTGAATTGGCATATTCCTTAGTACATATGTGTACTTTCTCTTGTACAACTAACAGTAGCTTTGGCCTATAATGCATGGTTTGTGATGAAAATAGAACTTAAAATAGCGAACTTCATGTTAACATAATTGATTACGTTGTATACCCGCATATTATTGATTTTCTTTCTTGATTATGATATTATATACATTATAAATATACATTCTACATAATATACTATTTATTTACGTTATCTACGTATAAAATTCTAAAGTATTTGACATTTGAGATCACATTTAGCTGACTAGTTTTACTATTCTGAATAAAATATTCGATTGGTATTATTATCTATTAATACATTGTTTGTTTTCATTTTTATTATACTTTGAAGGTAAGGGAATATATAGATGACCATTATGCAATTTTTGAACTGATATTCTAAATTAAGAAACCAAGTATAAAATTTATAAACGTTTTATATTAAATCTTCGTGTAATGAAAGCATTACGTGGATACTTTAATAATTAAGCTTCATAGTTTTTGAAGTTTTACCCTTATCTAACATTCAGTTTTAGTTTATTTTACAAGTAAAATGTTATACTTACTTATAGACTATTTTTAGACATTTGTTTTTTTACCACAATTCGAATGTGTAATAAAAGTTATTATTCCATCAAATATTAAAATAATATGATTGAAAAATATTTGTTTTAATTAGTTCAATGTGAAGATACTGTGTTTGACTCAATTTTTGAGTACTTATTAAATTCCATTTATATATGAATTTGGTATCATTCGAATCTACATTACACTCGAACATCAGCTAGATTTTGGTGTTCCAGTTTCGATCATTAAAATATGTTTTGTAAGGTTTTAATGTCGTAATAAATCCCAAAGTGAACTAAATTTACTGTTGATATAATATGATCCATATATTTATAACGTGTAACGTTTAGTATGGTGACACCCGAAAAACACTGCACGTTACATTGCTCAGATGGCTTATTATGTCGATACAGGAATGAGTCCAGAAAAGAGCACTACAAATTATTGAAGGTATCCCGACTCACGATCACAACTACGATTATGACAATATCATGAAGAGATATCAACTGAAATCACTTGAAGCATGGAGGCTGCAATTATGTAAAAAAAATCTTCTCAAACTTGAATAACCCAAAGTCAAGGCCAAACAACCTTATACCTTTTAGTACCTGGCAGCTCTCACAATATGACGCTCAGGAGCCAAAATAATCAACGGTTGAGGATTTATCACACGCAGAGACTATAATAACATATTTTTTGCCAAAAGCCGCTACAACTTTCTATAAACTTTAATGTCGCTGTTGTTTTTCAGGCTTTTCTTTTCTTTGTTTTATGGCGTATGTCCGATTGCTTGTCGTTTTGCCTTAAAAATATATGTTTTTACTTACTTACTATACAACGGAATATAGATCTATAGCTGCTGTTGTACTTAATATTAATAACTGCACTTAGAATGGTATAGCTTAAATAATCTATACATATTATTCCCTTAATGAATTCGGTTTTAAGTCAGGTCATTGACAATTGCGGTCAGGTTACGTCACAATTTAGTTTACCGACTGTTTCAGTAGTATGTAGAAATCTTCCCTTGCAAAAATAACAGTTTAAAATTAAAAACAGAAAAGAAAATGAAACACCACGCCGCCATGTCATTTCCATGAGCTTCACCAACCAATGCAATTTTATTTTTAGTCTAGTAATTAGATATTATAGGAGAGAGAACTCTTGAGAGAAAAAAACAGCTTATAACTATACTAGCATTAATTGTGTTTGGACATTATACACTAGCTTACCTAATAACTAAATTATCGAAATATAAGACGGTATTCTCATTTGAAAATTCGCTTGAGTGGGTCTAAAATTTAATAGGCTGAGAAAATCTGTGAGTTGACTTGATCTTGAAGCGATCTTTCTAGAGTTTGGTTTCAGAATACCATTCATTGACATTTTCATTGTGCTGAACGTATTCAACTGAATATTTAATTTATTAATGATACTTAATCCTACAATTGAATAACCGCAATTAGTAGTCAATTGTGTCAATTGAAATAAAATAGCATATTTTGTAGTTCTTTGGCTATTCTCATGTTATATAATAAAAGTCAGGTGTAAGTGTCCATTTTAGTGTCCACTACTCGTTAAAGATTTTCGAAACGTGGTGTCAGCACACTAACTTCATTCTCAATAAAAAGTATTTTAATACACCCGACTTTTATGAAATAAAATAGTCCGTATTTTCTTAAATACTAAACAAAAATTGTTATACAGAATAATATTTATTAGATATTATCAAATTTAAACATCAAAAGTTCACGAGACCTCTTGTGAGAACATAAATATAGACTTTTATTAAAGTTTCATCTATTATTTTAGTAATTTACACCTACATAGTATACATATATAATTAATCTCAGTTATATATAAAGCAAAATTCACTTATTTATTTTTAGTTTATTAAAACTAACCTTAGGTAGTTTTTCAGGTAAATATTGGAAAATACCTTTCTGTCAAAATCTCAAAAAAATGATTTTATGACCTCAATAATATTTCAAGTAAATATGCTTGGAATTAATAGCTTTTGTTTTATATTCTCTGCATAAAAAATGAGTTGTGTTTTCAATTATTTATCGGTTACATTTTAATTAATAACTGAAAGTAAGGACTTTTAAATAAACAACAGAGAAAAAATCAATATGAAACTTTAAACTAAGTCTTTATTTAATAATATAAATATTTGTAATGCTTCTAAAATTGTGGGATGCCTGTGGGATATCTCAAAGTCAATTAGGAAAACAATACACATTTCTTGTCAAAAACACACGGACGAACTAACAAATAAGAACTAGTATATAAACTAATTTATTAACGCGTGACATAAATTTTCAATTAAAATAGAGAATGAATAAAATAGGAAAACATGAATTGTACGACTAAGATGATTAAATGAAGGTAAATAGTAATAGGTGATTAATAAGGGTAATTTAAGGAATATATTTCATTTTACTCAAAAACTAGACTTACATATTTCGGTATTTTAAATGAACTAATACTCTTTTAAAATATATAGTTTTAAACTTAACGCTTAAAACTACCAAATGTGGTGTTTTTGTGGCAATATACAACTTATACCTAACCAAAATTCTTAAAATTTAAATGTTATCTTTCTGAAATTAAACTAAAAATCTTAAGTAAAATGTCAATCTACTAAAGATATATTTCATCATAAATACTAAATATCAAATTTTTATGTTTATGTAAATTAATTTTTAGATCATTCAGATACCAACATTTTTAAATCACACGAAATAAAAAGTTTAGAACATCAAAATATGCTTATCAGAGTTTTATTTCACCAAAAGACAGTTAAAATGAAGAAATTGCAACAATACATTCTTAATGACACATTTCAAGTAATAATTGTAGGGGCCAGACATAAAATTATCAAAGGAATATATACAACTAATTCTAAGAAAGAACACAATAATATATTTACCAAAATCAAATTGAAAATAAACAGGTTATTGCTAATTATTACCATTTATAAATGTTACAGGTATACTTGCAATATTATAAAATTACATCATTATTAAAAATTATAATAAATCAAGAATATACCAACAATTAAATGAATAAATTAACTGAATAAATTTTGTATTAAAAACATAAGTATTTAATTAGTTAAATTTTGTTGAAACCTGACTGATATGCCTTTAAAGAACAATATTCCTATCCATAAAACTATAGAATTAAATTTACACTTAAAAATAATACTTCCCGAAACGTGAAAAGAAAAAGAAACAGTTCACGATTATGTAAATGCCAACTGTGATTAGAGATTTGAAAAGAAGAAATAAAGGACATAATACAGGATTTTATTACTAAAGATCTTATAAAATAGTATAATTTCTTACTGTGAAATGTTAGTTGCTCCATATGTTTCTATCGTTTATAAAAAATAAAAGTAAGACTGAAAATGAAACTAATGGTCAACAGAATAATATGCTCAGTACTTAAAGGATAAAATCAATATTTAATTTGACAATATTTGGTAAATAAAAACAGTAACACAAGTCAATTAGGATACAAATAATTTGTCATCTTTTATTGGTCTGTAGGTTTGAATTGGTTGGCCATGCTGCCGGGTGGAGCCAAATTCAAGTGATACGTTCCTGGAATGTAAAAAATAAGCAATAGAAACTATGTTCAGATATTATACCATACTATGTTTACGTTTGAATTAATTATTAAAATTATCAATCCATCATCAATACAGGAAAGGGTGAAATGGAAATTTGAGCAGCTTTAATAATAAACTAAATAAATTACATTTTACTGCATATTATTTCCTCATATACCTTAAAATGTCTTAATCTTTTTTTACACCATTTCATAATATGCTCTTATAAGTAAGATGGATGAGAGTTAAAGATTATTGATAAAATCAATAACGCTTAGGTTTATAATCAAAATAGATTTAGTAGACAACATATTAGTAATATATAAATAATATATTCATTATACTATCATATTTAGAGTATGTAAGATTTACGTAGCTTTAGAAACTATGATTTTTTAAACAAAACGTTAAAAATCAAAGTGTAAGCGCAAAGCATTTTAATCAATTTATAACGATTGTTCTGTCTTAATACTTCTCATTAAAATGATTAACAGTCAGACAACTTCAAAGATGCATTTTAAATGATAGAAATATAACAACATCATTTAAAACTATATTATGCTTCAATTACCTTATTTCAAAAATTAATCTAAAAATAAAATGGATTAACATGCAAATTTTTAACCATTATAGGTTTATATTAAAATGAAAAAATGAAGTTAATGTCACTGAAAAGGTTTTAAAGCGGTCCAAAAGTAAGCATTTTAAAAGTTTTCTGGTAACATTTTGTAAGTTAAAATTGAATTTGCACAATAATACTTAAATATTGACTTGGTTATAAGTGCTTCTACCTTACACCCATAGAATAAACCAAACTTGAGGTAGCACACACAAACTATCACCCACCTTCACCCAACATTGTATCAACGGTAGGTTGTCGACATTCCGTGGCAAGGTGTCCCGTGCCCCCGCAGTTAAAGCACGAGGAAACCACCTGATGATGCCCTAGGAGCGTTCCGCCCGCTATCCTAGTGACTGAGGGACCGGCCATCAACCCACCGCCACTTATGCTCATCAGGCCGGCAGCTGTAGAGGCCACAACAGGCACCATGCCAACACCCACACCGACAGTAGAGGAGCCTACAGTACTCGGTGTAGAAGGCAGCGGGCCTGAGGAGAAGTTAACTGGGATTACAGGAGCTGCCCAAATCTGCTGTTGTGTTTGGTGGGCGCTGCCGGCTGGGACCTAGAGACGTGTGAAAGAATGGGGGGGGGCATTGAGGTGTAAGTAGTGTAGAGGCGACATTAAGTAGGAAAAATCCTAGATATATTATAAGCTAGACGCGACATCTAAGAAATTACTTCTGTAATTCTCAAACACAACAGGGAAATCTTTCAAGCAAAATAATGTTTACTGCATAAATGTGTAATATTTACACTTCATAGTATGATTCAAAGGCTATAAAAACCAAGTTATTTGTTAACGAATTACTCGATCAAGTCCCTGAAAATCTTAGGGAGCAATGTTCTGTTTTTAATTGATGAATAGTGACAGCTTCTACACTACTGAGATATTCACAGTTAAAGACTTCTCTAAAGACAATCGAGAGATGGTCAAGAGCTTATCCAATGTCTTCAAGTTTCCAATACTCGTATCGTTATGGAAAGGTCCGGGAACCCGTTTCTACCATTTCTTCTGACCCTAAAACTAGGAACTTATGTATTAACAAGAAGAGCAACATTATCTTCTTGTAGTTTGTGATATTCTCACCAAGACAATCCGTATTACTTTCAATTCCCACCTACAGTTACAGGCATTGAAGTCCACACACAGATACATAGCTTTTTCACGGTCTACGATATTTTCCGAAGCAAATTTCTGAATTCGTTGTTTATTTGGTAAGTTCCATATAAGTAAGACAATCACATTAAACACTTTAATAGACCAGTTGCCTCTAATAAATTCGATATCCATTCGTTAGGTTATGTTTTCGTTATGGATATCGTAAAAATTATGTGCCTACAGGCGAAAGTGTCTTTCTTTTTAAGAAAGATATAGTAATACCGCTCCCTTCCTCTGAGAAACCTTTGCGAAAACGAGTATCATAGATATTAAAGGGTGCTATTATAAACGATACTTAGTTTATGTCCTTTTCTATATTAACTCATTCCTCTTTCGAAGTTTTAATTATTTTATTGTAGTTCTCGTATCAAACTATTTCAATTTTATATAGAGATTTATCACTTGCTTTATTATATTATAATATGTATATTAAATTACTTTATTGTATTCTTCCTCGCTCATTGTATCAAGTTTTAGAAGCACTGATTACGCAAAACTTGATATAGTCTGTTTCTTCTTATCTATTCGCTGTTTGTATCTCACTATTTTAGTAATAGTCCTATGACTAGGAAGTTGATTTCCGAAAGCTAAGGAACACATACATTTTATTGCAGTATTTGGGCTTTTTAAATAATATTTCAAACTAAATAATAAAGATTTATATGCCTATAAAACGAGACTACAATTTCCCCAGGCAAACTGGATTGCACTAGAAAAGATATAACTTTATTTATTATTATAAGTTTGCAGTTACAGAAAATAAATCAATTAAGCTTTAAGACAACAGTTTCAAATGATCAATTTGAAGTTGGTTTAATTCAGTCAAAACTTTTTCAGGCATAAAAACCTGCAATATAATAGAGTACATAATATAATTATATTAGTTTAATACAAAAATCAATAAAATAAAATATTCACCCCATATATATTTAGTCATATATATATAATATATACATATATTATTTAGAATACATAATATTAACGACGATCAAATGAAATGAGTGAGTTAAAAAATAAATGGTATTTGTTTTGAAGACGAAGAAACATATTATTTAGAATTATGTAAAATCAATGACAATGGCGAGTGAGTTGGAAATTGTTCAATTTTAACTACTTTTAATTATCATCATCATCAAGGCTTATCCAGGGGCGGATGTAGCGGCCATGGCAGCGCGACGGTAGGAATACTTTTAATTATAAAAAGATTAAACAAAAGGATCCCCCTCTCCCAATACCCTTACAAAATTATATTGCATTTTTCAATTATACATCTCAAGAAGGAACACAATCGCAAGAATGATACCATTGCTTCTCAGAAATATAGTAATTTCATTGAAAATATAGGAAATATATTAGTATAGGTGTATCTGGTACAACATAAATATATAGAAAACCAAGGAGCAGTATCCATGGGTAGGTATATAAGTAGCATTACTGAAGTTGACTTTTAGGTTATTAGTAAGGTTTACTGTTTAGGTAAAAATAATTAACACCAATCAATTATCTCAATAGTAACAAAGTATTTGCAACAATATGTTATATGTAAATATATATTGATATAGAAAAAAATAAATAAAAAATATTATTGAAACAAAAATAATTTCGAAAATGTTTTATAGACAAAAAATACGCAAATTACCTGAAAAGGGTATATACATTATATTTATTGATAACTTCTGCTTAAGAAACTATATTTTATTACACGCGTATGATTCTAAATATTATTTGTTATTGCTTTCTTATTCATGTGTGTTAAAATTCATACTGATAACCTCTGATATTTACACTATTAATCAATTTTTACCATGCAATAATAGTGATCGATACATTGTAATCATCGATTAAAATATTTTATTTAAATTTGATGAAAAATGCTAACGTTCCTTTAGTTTGATTTTTATCCGATCAGATATTGTAATGTTCATTTGTATTAGTTATGAACATGAAAGTGTATGGAATGTACCTAATTTAATCAAAATAATCGAATTTTTAAATTAACAAAATTTAAATGTGCAAAACGAGTTTAATAATGAAAAGTTAGGATATTTTTTAATTAAAAAGTAATGTATAATATTTAAAATGTTACGTATTTTAAGCTTAGTTAGACATTTTTAATTAATTTTACTGACATGAATAATAATGATTATACCATTTCGTTTTCAAATTATTAAACTATCTACCGCTCGTAGTCAATAATTGGAAAACTCATGCTTCCATGTAATAACCATTGATACTGAATAATTTTCATACACCAACTATATATTAATCATCAGTTTAACTTTAATCCATTTATTGCATTCCATTTATAGATTAGCTGTAATTACGCCAATCAGTGTGATTTCCTTGATGGTGTGTGGAAATCGTAATAATCTAAATGAATAAATAGTTCCCACAAATAAACTGTTTTTAGTGTATTAGTTTAAATTATCTATAAACCAGCAATTATATACCATATTCTCTACCAATCTCACCTGATTGGGCCCCCCAGCCTGAGCCTGTTGAAAAGCAGCTTGGAAGGCGGCAGGAGGCGGCAAGAAGACAACTGGCTGATGAGCCGCCTCTATGGAAATCCCCCCAGAAGCAGATATCGGTGCAGAGGAGGAGGCGAAGGCGACGGAGGGCGGTGGGGGACTAGAGTCTCTCGATGCCGCAGCAGAAGACACCTCCACTCCGTCCATGGGGAACTGGGTGGCGTTGGTGCAGCTGCTATTGTTTGTGTTCCCGGTGAGGGCTATAAGATGCTGGAGGTCTGTGACGGAGTCCTGGACTAGAGGAGGTTGAGGTTGTCCAAGAAGAATAGGCCCCAGTGGAATGGTGGGAGCGACAAGTTGTTGATCATCTGGGCCTACGGGACCGACAGCCACTCCGCTAGGGGTGGAGGTGGTGCTGGTGGACCACACGAGCTAAGAGAGAGGGATATTGTTGATTTTGAAAACAACCCAGTTGAAAAAGCTAGATAATACCAGGGTTCAAAAATTATAATAGATCACTGCATTATACATAAATTTAAAATATAAAACGCTGAAAATAGTATTTTAAATAAATATTTAAATTGGAAGTTTCATGCGACTAATGAATGTAATACGAAGTGCGTTAAAACCATTGTTTCGACTTTATAAGATTCAACAGGAGCCCGTATTAAAACGGATGATTACTGTATCTACATGGAGGATGTAATGAAACTTGGTATTTACAAAAATTACACACATTTAAAAAAAAATTTAAGTAAAATTTATGGTACACTACTAATTCATTTGACAGCCGTACAATGGTTACAAGAGTCAAAACAATACTATCTAGCTTGACAGGAACAACCAAAAAATAATTAAGATAGTAGTACTAAACCACAAATATATATATATATACATATATACGAGCACCTTCAAATGCTATAAAAGTTTGAAGTCACAGTGTCAATAAAAATTACTTATGACACTGATGAAAAATGTTAAGTTCATCCATTAGTTGGCTTAAATATTTATTATGAGAAGAAAGTATAGAACTAACTATAAATATACACTATAGACACGTCCACAGAACACACTAAATGTATACGCTTTCTCTGAAGATATAATAGTTACAACAATGTTAAAATTTGATAAAAGATGCGGATTTTCTGTTTTCAGATTTTATTATCATTCTCCTTGGTTTTTCAATTATATACTAAAATATATAATTAATTATTCAATTAGTCGAAGATTCCATTATTATTAATTGGAATACTTATAATAGAAATCTTTTAAATATTACTGATTTAAGTTGACATAAACGATATTCTATTTGTGAGTAGCCACTATTCCGTCAGCGAGTTCCTCACTGATGCGTGACCTGTGATCTCCATAAACCTTTATAACTCAAAGCAAAACAAATGAAATTACATCAATGTTTAATGGAGGTTTTTAGAAATGCGTCAGATGACTTTGACAAGTTAAATGGAACGCACATGCGGATGAAGCGGTATCCCGGTGGTGAGACCAGTGATACCCGAACTGCTAGCAGCACCGAGCCCCGAGGTGTCCCCTCCCCCAGTGCTCAGCAAGCCAATACCCCCGCCGACGGTTCCTCCTACACTACCCACGCCCGTGGCAGTAAAGAATGAAGGAGCCTCCTGTGGCTTGGTGGTGATGTCGTCTAAACCAGCAGTGGTGAAGGGCAAGGAGGAAGCGAGTGGATGGAAGAGACCGGGTGAAGGAATGGGTATGGAGTTGATGGAGAGCGGACCATGCAGTCGTGGGTTGGGCTTGCCGCTCTGAGTGTACATGTGCCGCCTGATTTTTGGAAGGGCGAGAGAGAAACATGCTTTATTGTGATTGGTCGAGAGAGATACTTTTAGCTTAATTCGTGGATTATCCTATTGTCTATAAAAAGATCTACATCCACTTTATTAAAAAATAGTGTGACAATTTTAATTGTTTTCTTTACGTTTTAAACGAAACAAAGTAACAGGTAACCCACGAGTTTAAATTATTCGATAACTCGAATGCTCGTTGTCGAAGCAGGAGTGTATTTATGTGCAGAACATTTTAAACAAGCCGCTGTCTAGCATAATCCTCCATTATAAGACTAAGAAAATTAGCTTAACATTATAAATCAATAGTTATTATATTTATCATTTCAAAATATTTCGATATATCAGTTTAAAAAATCTATTTTGGCGAGCATTTTCTAATGAGATGTGCACTTCAAATAACCATACATTTCGTCAAACTATGCATTTTATAAAGATTCATTACTAATGTAATGTTAATATCGGATTCTCAGATAAAATCCAAAATATGTTCTTATAATAGTTCATTTCAACCGTTTTAATCAAATAAGTAATAGCAAAAATCTTAATCATATTTTGCATCATATTTTAACAAAACCAAAAAACATTTGAAGGAATAAATACCATTATTGTTTGAATGCTTTTAACTATGATTATGAATACCTTTAATGAAAGCATTAGTTTTAGAGTTATACAATGACCTGCATAAGAGTGCATTGAACTCCTCTCTTATTATGCATAATATTATTTATTATCTATATATATCTCCTGCTGTACATAATTTTCATATTATATCAGTGGAATAAAAATAAAACCTTTATAGCATTTTACTATTTGAATAATACATAATAATAGTAATTAAACCTCATAAAAAATACAACACTAAAACCATAGAGTAATTATATACAGAGATTTCACTCGTATTGATTCTGTATACAGTTCCATACTACTATGTTGATACCTGAAAGCTTTTGCAAAATAATGTTTTAAAAACTGACAGCAGTTAAACAGATTATGTTGTACAAAAGTTTTGGGCATATAGGCAATAAATTACATTTTACAAACAACTTTCGATATGTTAAACTTGTTTGAAAATATATATTTGATCTTAAAATTAACTTAATAAAGATATTTAAAACTTACTACTTTTTTGTAACCCATTTACATAACATTTATTAAAATAAAACGATCTTATATTGACGAAGATTTACAGCGCGATGTATATGAAATCAATAAGAGTCAACACACTGTGTTTAATTACTCTGGATTTTCACATACCGTGCTAGAATTATCCATAGAAACTTTAACAAACTATTACATCAAACGAGACATAGAATTGCAAGAAAACCTTTAAAACAATTATTGATAATTACAATCCATGAGACATTAAGTGTTAACAGTTAAGTTACAAATGCTTTTACTATAAGGGAATTTCAATAAGCATAAAAATTAGGTCAAAACTGAAAATAAAAATCTACTTCGGAAAACATAATAAAAAAGACCAAATGTCATATGTAAAGCTTTCAAACAAGATATTTCACCGCATAAACGAACAGTTGTAGTTTTATTATATAGTAACTATAAAAAAATAGTACAAACTTACAAAAAAGAACGATACATTATTGATAAAATGACGGAATACCAAACATCTGACTTTTCTATTAATTTATCCCATTTTAGGGAACCTAAACAAAACCTTTTGACTTATGTTCACAATAAAATGGAATGAGTTCTGGACTACTAAACAGTCAATATATAAGCTGGCTCCGTTCATTTCCAAAAACGTTGAACTGGATTTTGGTTAAGCTTTTCACTGTAAATTTATTTACTGCTGTATACGTTATATTTTTTTTTTAAGTTTTGTGCTCTTGTGTTTCATAGTCGCATATAGCTTTTTAGTTGTATGTAAAATTATAAGTTACAATATTTTTCACAGTTAAAATGTACATATATCAATTCAAATTTGAGCGGGTGAATGAAAAATAACAATGCAAGGAATTCTGGACACCATTTAATCAATTCAGTGGAATTGTATGTACCAAAACAGATAAACATTACAACAATTTATAGACAATGTAATTTTAACTATATATAGTTTTAAAGATTTGAAAAGTAGATTGAACTTGCATAAAACAGTACAATTTTGTAAATATTAGATGTAAATTTCCAGTAATAAGCGTAATCGCTAGTTTAAATTAAATCAAAAATATTTTTTTCGTATTTTTAAGCAACTCTATTTAATAAAGGGAAAATATAAATTACCATCACGTTTTGAATGGAATTATCGAAAATTCGTGAAAATAATTTTCAAAAACAGTAAACTACTCAAGATAAAATAACTATATCATATATATACTATAATAGATAGAATTATTGCATACCATATAAGAATACTAGCTTGCAAATGTTTCTTAATATATTGTTCAATAATTAATCTCATGATATTACAAAAAAAATATTGTTGAAATGAGTAACATACAAGAATTATCAATTGAAAAACTGAAGCACCAATCCTTCTTAGAAATCAACACGAAACTGAATTTAAGTCAGAAAGTTCAGGACAACACAACAACCATGACGCCCAGGACAAACTTACCCCTTAATTCCTGATAAAATGATTCTCACGCTCACTCATATTATACGAGTCACCTGCTGTATATTTTACACTACATGTGAACCTACTAATGTTGGCCTGGTATAAACCTATCTATATAATATCTATAGACTAAACTGATAATACAATGGGGAACACATTTTGTCTTTATGCAAACAAAAGGCACTGATAACATGAACACTACTATGCAACATAAAAGATGAAAAACGGCCCAAATAACCCCAAACCCGCACTCAATACACATGCTTTGTAGCAGCTGATATTTTACACAAAAACTGGAATGATTGTACTCCTATATATATGCAACAATCTCAACATACCTTACAGCTCATATTTGTATCAATCACCTTAAATATACAGACAATCCTCTCTTTTGGGTTATTTTGGCTTCTTATCTACTTCGGCAGATATTTGCGTTCCATGTTCTGTCCATATACTATACCAACATAGCTGTTCTTAGTCCGTCGCTAGTCTGTGGTTCTGTCTGATTGAAGAACACACCCTTCCAACATTGTAAGAAGCACTAATACTGAAGAATATTCAACTGTTCAGTGTTTTTTTTAATAAATGTAAAGAATAATTCTCAAAGTAGGTATATTTTACAATAAAGTTGGCGCAAAACTCCAATGAACTCAATGAGCTCCCCTCATGAATAGGTAAAAAAACAAAAAAGGTATTAGTTGATGCGTAGATATCTGTGTAGAGCACCTTACTATATATAAGTATCTGTGGTAAGAATAAACAATTTGTCATAGTTTAACATCTTAAGGCAAATAAGGGTTGGAACTTTTAAAAGTTTATAGTTCAGTTATATGTATAAACTTGTAGACTTAAATAATTTGTATTACGAATAAACCGTTAAATACATATCAAATGTACTAAGTAATGTTTAGTATTATACTTTTATGTTATTTAAAATAATTATTATTTACTAACCAAATTTTTTATTTTTGAAAACAAATTTAAAAGCTGTATTATACCTATAAAGTATTTAAAAAAATAAGGCGTATAGATAATTTTTTAATTTTGAATAAGCACAAATTCACTAACTAGAAGGTGAAATCACTCACATGATAACAAAGAGTTGTGATTTTATTTGTTTTCAATTTTGTAAGCCGAAAATCGACCGTTCTTTTTGCTTTATGCCTACTAGCAATAATAGTTCAACAATATTTATGTATATATGTACATAGCACGTCAATGATGAAATAATATAATTTATGAGTACATTCTTGGAATAGAAAATAACTTCGGTCGAACAACTTACCGAGCATTGTGGGGCATGTACTCGGGCAAATACCAGGACGAGGCGGTAAATGCTGAGTTCGGAATCCGTTTCACATCGCCAAGGAGCTTGACAATCTCTGAAGGGAGAACAAACGAAAAAAATCCATTTATTCAGATTGAATTTGAGTTGGACCGAAGCTTCAAATTTAATTATATATATATATATGCACCAAGAAAGGAGTAACATATCAATATACTCAAATTTATTAGAGTACATTATATTTTTCAATATATAAATGGAAAAAATATATTATCTTTCAAAAGTGACAGATTCATCGAATTTATCGAAATTTTATAATTATTTGCGCAATAATTTAATGGAAGATTTAATTATTTAAAACAAATGTCTTCGCTATATATATAATATATATTTTAATACATTTGACCGAACACTTAAATCTGTCTATAAAAAGCTGTTAATAATAATCGTTCAGACAAACTAATAAATTTACGGTCAGTTGAATATATACTTACGTTCTCATATTACCGTAATTAAGGAAAGGGTATAGATGGCAGTTTAAGGTTAAGGTTACAGAAAGTTAAGAATCCACAAAACTATGGCCAGTGCGAAAAGATGCAACTTGTATACAAAATGAGGTCGAGAAATACAAGGCACAAATAAAGAAGAAAAAATAGTGCAGTTTTTCACCTAAAGAATCTGCTGAAGAGGTGTTGATTAGAAGGTAAATAGGAATGCGGTTACCATGTAAACTTGTAGTCATTGAGAGTGAATAATATGTTGCCTTTTTTAGTTAGTATGTAATGTAAAAAACTTCGGACTGTACCGTTTACTTATCCGGCTCAAATTACACCCGGGTTGATCAATAAAGGCAAGAAGAAGAAGAAAAAATGGAATATGCAGCTAATATAACTAGTTGGTGAGCTCTGTTGGTTCTTGTTGACTAAAAAGGAGAAGAACTGATAAATCTAAAGGCACGACATTATTAGAGGCCGCACTCAGTTTATGAGAAAGAAGACCCGTGCGTCTAAAACCGACCGTTAACTACACAAAACAAAATCGTAAGAAAACGACGAAATTGAAATTGGATATCTTGTGCTTTGCTACCGAGAAAGAAGAAAAATAGGAATCGACTCGAGAGAGAGAGAAATGTGCAAACAATAACATGTTTCAACAGGGCCGGGAGTAAGGAATTTGCAACACGGAAGGAAGGGAGTATGACATGTCTTCTACTCTAATGTAGTAGACAATTGGGGGCGTCTTTATTTTTTTAGTTGCACTCTATCTTCAGACTGATCATTGAGAGCTTTCCTCTTTGGTCATTGAATATCGGAAAATAATATTATTGCCAATCCCAGTCAATGCAGTTTTTAATAAAAATCTAGAAAAAGTGCTTATTATTACTTCTTCAAAATGTAACAAGCTAATAAATGCTTCATAAACTATTCTGTCAGTTAAATGCGTCTGAGGCCTTGTTATATTATTCAATAACTATTATAATCAATAATAAACTAACCTTTAATATTAACTAAGTAAGATTAACCGATTAAGTAAATTTTTAAAAAATATTGCAAAAACAATTATATAGATTTACGTAACATATTTATATATTTAAACTTATCTAACCAGAGATTTTATAAATATACATACATATATCTTGAAAATTATATTTTGTTAGAATCTGCTTACAAAGATAGGTCATATATATATATCAGAAGGTACAATGTAATTATAGACTACAGGCTGGTTATTGCCCTAACGGATGCTACGGGATTGATGCTATTGCACGATTATATAACCGGGTATCATCCGGCCTGACGCCAAGAGGTTAACCCAGTCCTGCTCTCTATCTCTCTCTCTCTGCCGGATGCATCGTCAAGAATGCAGCACATTGCGATATTTAAAAGTGGGGGAGACCTAATTAGCATTGTTTATAATTCCTGAAGGCACAACCCCCAAAATAGAAAGGTAAAAAGAGAGCCTATGCGCATACAGTTTCAAATCCACGTGTGTCAATAATATCAAGTGTATACAAAGTCCCTATACGATAGGTACGTATAACCAGAATTATATTGATATATATTTTATAAACACTCAAAATATCAAATAACGTAAATAACATAAAATGTATTTTAGAAAGTACAAGTTTTAGATCTATAAACACTCATGCATTAACGAATTATGAGTAGGTATAGCAAGAATTACTCCAAAGTGAACTACAACTTCTAATCAAGATGCAATAAGTACACCAGTCAAACTCCTTGTAATAAGATGACTTTTTAAGCTACATCGGCTAAAGAAAAGGTTTAGTCGAACACAATGAAGTGCCTTGCTCTGAAGTGCCTTAGTGTTTCGATAGACTCTCGAAATCTTATACAATTATATTTTTCTAGATATATATGAGAAAAAAGCAAGGGAATTTGTCGTTCTTTGGATTCGCAAATCTTCCTTCATAAGTACAGATATTTACATCTACAGTTATGTATGTACACCACAAAAGTGAAACACGCCCATTAAATCACCAGAGGCTTTAGCATATATACTAACAATATTTATGCAGACGTAATTCAACATCTCAAATAACTCACTGTGTACTCACGATCCTGGCGATATAAAATATAGAAATAGAAGGCCCCTAAAAGTATATTGAGAGTCATGCCTAATAGAGAAAAAACTAGATAAATCAATCAATAAAACGACTATTGCGACAATAATCTCCTTGAGAAAGAGAATTTCATACAGTGCGAGTTAGTTTTTTGTAACTATGTACAGCAAGTTATCAGGATTGTATTTCATAACGCTTAAAAGCTATACACAATATAGGGCATAGTACTATGTCATATATTGCGGTTGTCTTGAAATCATTTCAACAAGCAACTCATATTGCACTGTAATACACGGTTTGACTGTGAGACCGTTTATATACCCCACAAAGCATAAAAAAAAACCTAGAATTTACATAGCATATAAAATAGTTGTAGATTGGTCGAAGAACGAAAAATTGGGTTTAGAAAAAGAAACGATTACGCAATACGGTTGAGACTTCTCACTCACAATTAGGCCAATAAGAGAATTAATTCCTGAATTAGTTTTCGACCAAAACCGTAGCCGCTATACCTATCTTGGGGGCCCAGTCAAACATTCAAGATCAATTCTTTAACGAAATTTTGCACTCGAAATACAATTAAAATCAACACGAAGAAATTCGCGCTTTTGTGAGGAAATAATAAGAAATTTGACAGATGACTTCCTTTAGAAGGATTTCTCGATTCGCTGACGCAATATCATATATAGCTTGCGTCTGTGATTAAAAGTGGTGAAAGAGCACATTGGAATTGAAGTATAATTTAGGAGTCCTGCTTTTGTTCCTTTGTAGTTAGGATTATATTAAGTATGAGCGACGAATATATATACCTATATATATATTGTATACATAGTCTCAAGATCCAAGCGTTCTTATAATTATTTCTAAGTGATTAGAGAGCAGAACCTACGTAGATACATCTTCATCATGCACCAAATGACAAAGACAACGTCTCTTGTAATATACATGTATAATACAGTTCGTTCAGATGACTCATATTTACTCCATTCAAAAATTAATTAAATCTTTTTGTGCCAAAATTGACACGTTTTTATAATTTTTATATGCCGATATTATGAGAGATTTCTATATATAGACGTGTACAAATAAATACAAATAAAATAATTTAAATTTATATATATATAATTTGTGTTAAATACTTTGATTCATTTTAAAACATTCCATTTCCAAGATGTTTCGAATACTCAATGCCAAATATCGCTCACTGAAATCAATATACTAAAAAGTACCCTCTTAAACTCGTTAAGTAAGCTGTATATATATATATGTTAGAAATCAATGAAAATATAGACTCGCATGCCACACGGCTAATTTAACAGGAAGAAAGCTAATGGAAACGGAAAAAATAACTATTGAAAAACAAGACAACGAACTAAGAAACTTTAAGTTCAAATAAAACATATATATAAATATTAAGTAAATTTAAATAAACTATTGGAGACTTTAAAGTATAAAAGAAAAACAAGTAAATTTGTTTAAAAGTAAAAATATATGAAATTATAATAAGTAATCTGTAATTTCAATGGATTTAACAGGATGAAAAGCCCTTTAAAACTACCAATGTAAATGCTTAGATTTCTAATCAAAGGTAAAACAGAAATATCTATGCCACATATTTATTTGAATTTATTAATTCACTAGTCATACAATAAACAATAGGAGACAATTTGTTAATATTTAAAAACAAGTATTCCCATGAAATATTCACACAACACAGTAAAATTATCAACAATAATGATTAAAACATGTCAAATTCTTATATATAAAACATACATAAACAAAAATGGATGGCAAAGATAGTGAAGTGAATTTTTGACGAATAATATTGATTATAATGTGAACGAACCCGAGGGATAATGATACATTCAAAAATGAGTATCTAATTTCAGGTGGAACTCCCATTCTAACACAGAGAAAATATATGTCTACTAAATCTCTCAGCTTTTTTCTCCCCATTTTTCGCAGCGTCTATAAGGCATATATATGTATATATTAGCTGTGAGGTAGCTATGGTAGATAGTCTATTCGAAATATGCACACATAGGGGGGTGTTTATTAATGTCAATGTGTAAGGATGCTACACTATCAACTCGAAACAAAAGGGACAAACTTTACCATTTGTAGCGCTTAGTTTAAACTTAGTGTGTAAAATAATAAGAAAGGGGCTATACCTTACGAAAACTACAAATATTTGCTCCAATTAAACTTGACTTGAAGGAGCGTTTGCCCCTCCAACTCAAAATAACAAAAAGTAAACATCACATTCGGGTGGTTTCATAGAATGCAAATTTATTCTTAAATTTTCAGAAAAATTTACAATTCATGGCCGGGTATGTAATATAATTGAAAAAATGAAGCTTGCTATAGTATAAGAAAAATTCGAAAGAAAAATAGTAGAATATGTAAAGAAAAACTAAGGCTGGTGCAGCACTGAAAACGCCCCTAAAACTTCCTGTGTTTATATAATATATTATTTCTTTGTTCAGAAGGCAAGATGAGTTACTAACCCAGAAACCTTGCCATGCATTCGACGCCATTTGTATACAAAATATTATACATATAATACAAAATAGCATTCATACACATGTCCTTTGTCTATGATGATTAGAAAATTATAAGGCTGATTGCCAGACGATTAATTCGTGGTTAGCCTGTCTGTCTTTTCAATCTGGCTAAAGATAGAAAATTGCCAGGTAATTATTTTATAAGCGTCTCAGTCAATATAGTAAAGACATGTAGTAAGATTACTTAGGCTAAAAATGCAAAATGCTTGTCTTGGCGCATATTTGATATAATATAAAAGTATGCGCAATAAAGAAGAGTTATTATGCAAAATTCAGACTGATTTTTATAGCACACATATCCTGTAGGATTACACATAGAAACCAAATTCTATAAAATGTCTAGCTTTTGTGTGGGTTTACTGCATGCTGGATAAGAATAGCTAGAACCAATTTACATGCCAATATACAGGTACCCTGTTGTTTCATCGCATTTTTATACGAATTTATATACACAACACTGGTACACAATGTTGTAGTTTGTAGCTGTATATATATATATATGTGCATAATGTAACTGTCATTCAGGCCTTTTCCTAAATTTAACGCCATGTAAGGTGCATTATTTGTGCAAAAATATAATAAAAATAATCTTTGGATCGATAAATTTACTATTATAGAATCTCTTAAAGAGAACAAAGACCTGGCTGATATAGAAAATGTATTTAAAAAGGTTTGAAAGACGAAGCAATATAAAAAGTATCGATTGAAATCAGACCTCTATGTTGTCATGGAACAGTTTAATTATTAAAAACTGAGCTTTGTAACGAAATTGATGGGAGTCAGAAAACCTCTTTATTACAAATAAAGAGACCCAAAATATAGACCAAAAGAACAAAGTCACCGAATTTTTGTTCGACAACTGACTCGCATTTCTATCAAGAAACTATTCATGGGTCTCACGAAGCGAAATCATGTGTAAACTAAACACACTCAGAGTCAATTGTAGCTTTTCTTTAATGAATAATCAGTTTGTTTTTGTAAAATGTAATAAAATATTGCATGATGGCGACATCTCTTTATTTAGAAGTGCTACTTTTAATCTCCAGTTGTGCACGAGAACAGCCAAAACTTCTACGGCATAAGCGCAAACCAAATAATATATACATGATAAGATATATTAAAATACAAAATGTTACATATCCTATTGAGAAGTGGTGGTTAATTTCAGACGTGTTAATTATTAGGGAAGATTTATTCTCAAGCTATTGGAATGCACTTAAGGTACTAGAAAACTCCCATTTTGCACTCGATGACGCCAAAAAAACTAGTGCTATTGTTTTTTAGACATAACATTCAATATAGAAAATCATTATATTATTCGTTAAAAAATCTGAAAAATAATAAGACAATGTGTCTTTTAATATAATAAAAGTAATATTTTAAAACAGATATCTACACTACTAATATAAAATTTAAGGAAACAGTGTTCTTTTGATTCTTTATCGATTATTAGTTTCACTTATAAAAATTTGGCTGAATTATATAATCTTACTGTAGTGATATTATGTACATATAAATATATAGTTTTGCATTATTAAAGTGCAATTAATAATCGTTAATATATCTACCTATGTGTTTCAATTAAGTACAGGCTTTAAGCTTTTTGCAAGCCAAGTACACTTTTGTATGCTGTTTAAATGTTTCTGACTGAAATTGATAAACTATATTTTACAATTGAATATTAATATTTTTTAAATAGGCATATGTCTAGAGTTTTTATACTAAAGGAAGTTATGTACATAAATGAAGAATTGTTGCTATAATTATTCCTTGCATTATATAGTATAGGGGTACCCAAAAAAATTCGCCGTTTTGTCCATATTTAACAATATTTATACATTCTCTGTAGTATTATATAGGTGAACAAATTTCTATAGCAGT
>JAYRBW010093248.1:0-43800 GCA_036023295.1 Invenusta paracnida
CTTTAGGACTAGCACATAATGATTGAATAATATAGTCCTCTTTAGGACTAGCACATAATGATTGAATAATATAGTCCTCTTTAGGACTAGCACATAATGATTGAATAATATAGTCCCCTTTAGGACTAGCACATAATGATTGAATATTTAAAATTATTAAAATTAAAAAAAGACATGGACAGAATTTATAGTCAAAAGACAATGCATAAATTAAAAGAAAAATATTTTATAATTCGTATTTTTATTTTGTAAATTTTTTTTTCTATGATGTTCAGAGTATATCTAAATAGACAGGATTAAACACAGAATATACATAAACAAATAATACCTTTCTCACACTTTTTGATAAATAAATCTGATCGGTTTAGATAAGCCAATCAGAGTAGACAAGTAGCTATAGGTAAATCCATAATGTAGTAATTTTTTGTGGGTGATAGGCATAAACAAAGTTCAGATTCGTAATCAGCATAGTTGAATTAGTATAAAACAATTATTGGCTTTGATGAACCTTTTTATGTGTTGCACAGTGATATATAATTAGACAATTTGTATAATGACAAAACTATTTTTGTAATAAAGTGGTGAAAACAAAAATATTTACTGCATTATTTATTTCATACTGTGAATTTTATTGCAGTATATTTTTCGACTACCATGTAAATAAAATTCCATGATATCAAAAAATAATGAATAAAATAAGTCCAATTTTTGTTAAGTAAAAGGAACACTTTTTACTTTATAGATTTCATATACACAAAGCAACTAAATTATCAAACTAAATCGAAGAATATATTATGCGTAATAGGAATTTGTATTATTACTAAGAAAACATATTTAAAACAGATAAAAAAGAATATATCGATTAAACAAAGTTCAACCAAATAAATTTTGACTACATAACTATACTAAACTGTTATGGTAATGAGTGATGACTACATATTAGAAAGACTTCATTTATGCTAATTTCTTGAATAAATCTATTTTTTCTAGGTTGGTATCTTTGGGAAAATCGTGATAAGAAAAATGTAATTTTATTCGTGTTTGGAAAGTTAAGGCGGAGTTGTGGTCGAATATTACTGAACTTACACGTGTACATAAATAAAATAAAAATCTGAGATAATAATAATATTATCTAATCTCTATGGTACATATACAGATATACACACACACCTATGTAGGTGACAAGTATGTGCTTATATTTAACTACTGAACTTAATTCACTGCACAATAAAATCTAGCACTGTGACATCTATAATTAATCAATAATATATTTAAGGTTTCCATTGTTTTGGTTTAGTGTACTTTATTACAAAAGTCGGCCATGATGATCGGTGGTCGCGATTAGTTGTCACTGACTGATCGGTAGGAAACACTGTGAGCAATCACATATATACATATAGTCGAACCGTTCGTAATCCAGTACAGACCAGTAGTGACCACCACAGACTCTCTGTGATCATCATTTCAGTTGCCGACAGGTCGCCGATTTTGGTAAACCGAGCGGTCGTAACCTGTCGGGAAGTAATTGGATGCTTAGGTGCGACTGGAGTATAAACTAGTGAACTGTTGTTCTATTTAAAGTGTATATGGCTAAATGGCACAATTATAACGAGACATACTTGTTACAATGGCGACAGGCTGTATTTAATTAATATATACATTTCGTGGATTGCTTTCGTATATTTTCCCATTTCTTATTTGAAGTGCTCTTTCTCAAATCTAATATTGCGTGAATAACTTTTATAATGAGCCAAGTTAGAGCACCATTGTTCGCAGATTATAAATAACGTAGACGGAGCCGATATACAAAATAATACGTCATTACCTATTTTTAAAAGATATGCAACAAAATGTACATAGAGCAGAATTTAACTGGATTAAGTGTAAGTATTTATAGTAGATAGTTTAAAAAAATGGATAGCGCAAGCATACTAAAGCAATGTGTTTATTGCACAATCCTTTTAAATAAAGATTTACCAGAAAATGTCTATTTACCTACGTTACGCAATTGCACGGTGAAACCTCCGGAGCTGCGTATAAAATTTTAAACCAACGGTTTGTGCAGGCAGAAGTGTGAGTGCACACCAAGCTGTTCAAACAGTTGTAAAATGCGTCCAACGCATACGGAAATGTACCAGCGTTCTGTGCAGAGGAGATCTCACACTAGGCTGTCCCAACGGTTTTTCCAGCTTGGTGTGTACTGACCTTAAGTTATAGCGCATTGAAATTGTGGCTTACTTGCAGCTAAACCTGCCATCATTGCAGCTCCCAAACAGCTTGCTTCCACATGATATCCTCGTTTAACAGGGATTCTCAACAGATTGGCTAACCGTTGAACTAGCCAGTCGTTTTGAGACACATTCCCGTTGACATGTAGAGCCGGAACGGCGTATCCGGTCTCCTCTCTCACTGTGTCAACAAGCTGTTTTGTCATCATAACAATTGCATCGAGGACAGCGAACACCATCTCCTCTTTCGTTGTCCAACTTCGAATTCCAATAAAGAGGCAACTTGCCAATTCATCGATCACAGGCACATGTAATCCATTGAAAACAGGAACGAAATAAACATCCGAGGCTGTAAAAGATTATGCTAGTTATTGGATGTTGCTTTAATTTCCGAAATAGTTTAACACT
Source organism: Invenusta paracnida (assembly GCA_036023295.1). Classification (NCBI taxonomy): domain Eukaryota; kingdom Metazoa; phylum Platyhelminthes; order Proseriata; family Coelogynoporidae; genus Invenusta; species Invenusta paracnida. The sequence goes on from JAYRBW010093248.1 coordinate 2,637, forward strand.
TACTTTCAATATATTTAACCATTTCTGTCATTTCAGAATATTCATTGAAAAAATCTGTTTGAAGAAAGCAATTGAAATATTGGTTCTAGTATATACAATTAATAATGTAAAATAAGGCAGTATTATTACTAACTCATTTTTCGAAGCCATTCAATTGTTGTACCAGTATCTGGATGATAAGCTTCTGCAATATACGTAACTTGATCTCCATACTTCCAACCGATGGTTGGATACATACCTGCACAATTAATAAATAGGAACAACTTAAATAAAACAAATTTAAAACATAACATAACTTTATAGTAGCATTGCGAAGAATTACGTTATACGATATTAGGTAGCATCTAATCGAATTATTTGAAAATAAAATATTTTGACTCTTAATATAATGATGGATGTACTCATCAATTGAGTTGTTCTTACTACAGTTTCACGCTAAATTACCAGAAGTTCCAAAAATTATAATGCATACACTGTAATCATTAAATCATCGGAACGTTGTCGAATGACAAGTAAGATTCTATAGAAATTATGTCAAGTAAGTATCATAATAAATCGTACATAAGTACAAACTTCTTCTCCACTCTAACGAACTCACTCCAATACAGCTAAAGTATGTAGAAGTTGTGTATATGATAGTGGTTAACAAACTAATAATTATTAACTCTTTTTGTTAGGTTTTAACTTATCATAGCTGTAATTAACAAGTTAAAACTAGTTGGTTACAGTTTAATTCCTTGCAATGTAAAAAGAAGTAGTTATACGGAGAAAATACTGATTAAATAATGGCTACATTTTGTTAACGAAATATTTCTGAAAATTGTATGACACATATATATATATACATAAGTTCATCTCTGTTGGAGATACATCCCTTTAAATAAACTAAGCATTGTACATAATATTATATGAAGATTTACCTTTAACAGAAGCATGCGCCCGATTCCCCGTGTTGACACTGATGAAGCTTCCAGTCCCCAGAGTGCACTTGACTTGCCCTGGCTGAAGACAGGATTCGGCGACTGTTGCTGCTTGTTGATCTCCCATCACACACCTAATGTGAACTGGGTGGCCGAAGATAGCTTCGTCAGAGTAACCAAAGTCACCACTGCAAAAAAAATTACAAGGCTATAAAAATAATTAAAAAGAATCTTACTTTAAAATGATTCAGTCTTATTTTAAACAGTTAAAGTTATAATCTGATAATAATCTTTAAAATTGATTGATGACAAGTGGAAGATAAAGGATTTTACCTTGTGTCCCGAACATCAGGCATGATATGCTCTGGAATTCCCAACATTTTCATCATTAGAGAACTGTACTCGAACTGTTATAATAAAGTAGAAAAAAGCAAACAAATTGTGTATCCATCTAAAATTCAATGGATATAGTTTTGTGTTGGCATGAATATAAATTAAAAAGTAAAGGCTCCACAACAAGAAATTGTTTATTACGCTTGAATTTTCGGTTTTATAAGCAAAATTGGATTAGTTTTCACTCGAATGAAAGATATTTTTATAAATAGAAGGAACTGTAGAATCACAATGCTTGTTCGTGCTTTGTAGGATAGTGGTTATATAATAAGACTCTAAAAATAACCGACGATGTCAGTTGAATTCCACCGCAAAAATCGATATATTAAAGTTTATTCTGTAATTATTATTAATTGCATGCATGGTCCGCTATCCCTACTTTTCAAGTTGAAGAAAACGTATAGAAGCTTTGTATTGTTTTAGACGATTGTCTAAATTATTGGACGTCTGGCCGATATAAGATAACGAACAGTATCCCATAGACCACACCCTTGGTAAATAATTTTGATCTTCGACTTTTTGGGCGAGAAAGTAGCTGTCCTATTTTTCTCGGAGGTTTTAGTCCAACTTTAATCTTTACACATTTTATTCTTTCTGAGATATCTTGAATAAAGGGGAGAACCACGAGATCTTTGTCTGCATTGTTATCAGTCTTTTTGAGTTGTTTCTGATACAGGCTAGAGACATCAAAGCTAACCCCGGTCCGAAGACTACTGACATGTTCACCATCCTGCAATGAAATGCAGATAACATCAAGAAAAAAACTGAATTGGAAAATAAGTGCATGGTAAATCGCCCAGATATTGCAGCAATCCAAGAGTGAAACTTCCATAAAGACAGGATAATAACGCTCAATGGATACGATGAACCAATATTCAAGAGAAGACGAATAGGCAGGAGAGATAATGAACAAGTAAGAGGAGGAGATGTTGCAATCTATGTTAAACATGACACTACCAACTGTAATATTTCTGAACCCCCGACTAGTATCAGGGACCAAGCAACAGAATGGTGCGCAGTTAGAGTCAGATCCAAGGAAAACTATCTAAACATCTATAATATGTATGTACCCCTAATATGAATTGGTACCAATGACGGCTGAACTCAAGAGTTTGCCTTACCAACAAGAGGTAACATGGTAATCATCGGAGACTTTAATGTACGCAATCTTAGCTGGAACGACAACTGCGAAAATGAGGAGACTCGGAGACACCATTGACAATTGGACGGAAGCAAACAACATATGTATCTGTAACGAGGGAAACCCAACTAGGTTTAACAAAAGTACTAGCAACGGTAGTTGGGGGGGGGGGGGGGTGTGATATGGGAATACAAGCCTACAACTACCCAGATATATCGATGGTCTCTAATGATATCGCCGACTTCACCAAAAGGGAAGCGATAGAAGACATGGGCAGTGAACATCTCCCTATCCTCTTTACCATAAACAGATGGCAAGAGGTTCTGCCCAGTAGAAAAACCAAATGGAGCTTTAAAAAAGTCGACTGGCTCAGTTTCAAAAATTCCACCGAAGAGGCTATGAACTTTATTACCAGTCTCTATCACAGACAGTTAAGAGCTTCAATGAAGCTCTACTTAAAGCAGCAAAAGAATCTATTCCTAGAGGCCACATGGAAGATCAGTAAACCCTACTGGAACGAAGATATTGATAAAGCTGTGAAAGAAAGGAAAAAAGCAGCCAAAAATATGAGGAACGGTACTACTGGACCAGAAACTTGGGTTGAAGCCTCAAGGAAAGCAAGCAATCTCATTGAAGAAGCCAAAAAGAACCAATGGACTAAATTTGTACACGAAGAGCTGAATAGTGGCACTGGATAACTATTAAGACAATGGATGGCAGAGCCCAACCAAAGCCACAAGGTAAAGCTATTAATCACGATCACTAGCACCAATACCAACACAGGCGAACAGAACCAGAAGACCCTATACAAAGACCACGATAAAGCAGAAGCTTTCGCAAAAGAGTATACATCAGTCTTAAGACTTCCACGAGTGAAAGAACTGGGCCCCAATATAAAATCTGAAAGGCTACAACATGAATGCCTCAACTGCAAGAACTGCCTAGGGGATAAGGGCATGTATGGTAACATCTCATAACAAGAGGTTGAAAGGGCAGTTGTCAAATTGAAGAACGGGAAAGCTGCGGGAGATGACGAGATTCATGGAGAAATGCTGAAACACCTAGGTGACAAGGGCAGAAAGACGCTTCGGGATATCTTCAGCAGATCGTGGAACAAAAAGGAAGTGCCCAGCATATGGAGAAAAGCAACCATAATTCCAGTACCCAAGAAAGGAAAAGACATCAGCCAGATTGGTAGCTACTAGCCCGTAAGTCTGACCAGCCACATAGTTAAACTCCAAGAACGTATCATTAGAGAACGACTTTATTACATGCTAAAGAAAACGAACACACTTACGTGCAAGCGGGATTTAGATCAGACAGAGCATTCAAATTAATTAAATTTTGTATAATTGTACTAACTGTGCAAATAATGTAGGAAAATATATTTATTTAAAAAGGTACCAAAAATATAACATTTTATAAAATTAAAATAAAACGTAAATATTCTCATATGACTTTAAGTATATCTATTCAATGAATTCTGTAATAATATTGAATTTAAAGACAATTTAAATGCGGTTATGTCCAAAGCAAAGTCAACCTATACTATAAAGTAATTATATGTGCATTAAAAGTACATTGCATAACACACACACAATAACTACAAAATCTTTAATTAACTCTATGAAACTTGATTAGAATTATATGTTATATTATAGCAGTGGAAGTCACTTGAACCTACAAAGTACAACTTAGATAATGAACCAGTGACCGTTTATTAGGTCAACGAAGGTAGAATGAAACTGCTAATTAGTTTAAAAGGTTGGTGCATAATTTAACATAAAAACAAAGTTGATATTCATGCAAAATATTTAACAAATACAATTACAATATATTTAAAAATAATAATTTTAAAGGAATAATATAATAGTAAAATTAAGCTAACTGTATTAAAAAAAGCTAAATGAAATCTCAATATACTTAAATCTAATGAAATAGTTTCGTATTCTTTGAGAGATAACATTTTTGCCGAATAGCAATCGAATATTGAAAAGTCGGAATATGTATATAGCAATAATTTATGTATTTTCCATATTTATCATCAACTTATATTTGCATAGCATGCTTTCTTCAGTGACTATAATATAACCTCACCGTGAATGGATCGTAGATACCAAAGGCACTAGCACAGCTGTAGTCGGTAGCGAAAATACGCCCGCCAGTTAGTTTCCAGATGAACCAGCTTTCCAAACAACCCATGCAGATTTCACCATCTCGAGCTGAATTGAGTAGCTATAAAAGAACGACAAAAATATGTACATTCATTTTCATTTACTTGTTTAATTTGCATAAGTATCTAAAGCGTACATTAAAGATTACATAACTTTATATATGTAAATACAAAAATGAGTCGGATAGTCAACAAACAGAAATACAGTCATATTTTAAATCACAGTACATTGTTAATGAAAAAAGAGTTAGAGAATTGAATAGAGAATTTACTTGGGGATCACCAAATAATGTATGACGCAATCGGATTGTAAGTTGACCAGAATAAAATCGGAGGACAGAGGCAGCGAGGTAACGAGTTTTCCCAGTCAACCAATAGGCGAGACGTGATCCAATGCGAAGGAGCTAGAAACATAGATATTGTATCTTATTCCTACTATAGATTGCAAATCCAAACATTTTCTATACTAAATTTAATCTGTGTAACCTCGAGTTTTAGGCAAATTAGCCAATTTATTGGCTAATAGAGATCGAATTCAATAGAGTAGTACTATTATCTTTTAAAACTATAACATTGTAGCGATTTGACGAAACACGCGAGGCTATGTAGTTTAACATATATTGTCAATCAAGCTGGAATTGGTGACGGAAAGTATTCATAAACAGCTTTATTGATTAAAGTTAAATATATCATATTATTAGATTGTTAAAAAATGCACTAATTAAAAAAACATTTTATTGATATCATGTGAGAAAAACTTAAATGTACCGTCGATAATTATTTACTGTTTGTCATATTATTACATATTATTATAAATCGAAACATCTAACTATGTACTTCTCTTTAGTTAATTTTTTACCTAGAAAGGCGATATACACATCAGCTTATTATTCAGGGGTCATACCATTGCTCTTCAACAATATAGGAGCTTTATTGGTAATTAAAATGTTTACATTTAAAAATTATACATCAAATATGTGAAAATGTTAACATATTTCAGTATATGTTGGTACATGTAACACATAGTTTTCTTTGTGTCAAGTTTACACATATTTGACATATATGTCTTTATCTGTGACATGTTGCAAATATTTTAAAATGTGTCACATTTGTGTTTTATAGGTCACACGTTACACATATTTACAAATATGTCGATATATTCAAGGTTATGTGTCACTTTTGAAAATATTTAAAAATATATGTGTATATATTTATGTGTCACATGTTGCACGTGTTTCTAAATATGTTTTACATATTATATTATGTACAACATACACTGAAATATATTAATATGTTCACAAATTTGTCATGTGATCCATATCAGACGCCAAATTTATATAATGGATATCAAATTGTAATCATCATTTTAACTAAATAATAGATTTATATGTCTATAAGACGAGACTATATTTTCCCCGGATAAATTATATTGTGAACAAATTTAACTTCAGTAATTATTAAGTTTGTAGTTACAGTAAATAAAACAAGCATAAAGACAACAGTTTCAATTGATCACATCTAAGTTGCCTTAATCAGTCAAAACTTCTTAGGCATAAAAAAACTGTAATATAATAAATATATATAGAAATTATGCCAAAAATATTTAACGCACACAGATACTTATATATACACATACATTAATTACAATACGTAATACTCGTATTAATGATGACCAAGTAAATAAGTGAACAATTTTTGGAATTTAAGATGAATAAACATATAATTAAGAATATGGAAAATAAAAGACAATGGCGAGTGAGTAAAGAGTGTCAGAAATTGTTATATTTTAGCTACTTTAAACTATTAATAGATTATATATAAAGCTACCCCCCCTATACTGCTACAGATTTTATTATTATTTTTTTGATCACATCTTTTGGAGATATTTTTTCTAAAAATATAGGAGTAAAACTCACCTCTGTATTATCACATATTATTATATGGGCATTTATAACATTAACAGTTACTATGTTTCCATATAAAATTTCTTATTAACATAATGCTGGTTATTTACGATAAAAACAATAGACATAATTCTCTACATTGTAATTTATTGAAGACTCGTATCTACAAAGCGTTTATATGATATTATCTTTGTTTTCAATGTTTAGATGCTAAAACCTCTTATCGGGCACAAAGTTTATTAAGTTACAATTTCTTGTCTAGTGGATAATTTTAATGGCTCAATTTGATCTTTATACGAGTTTAAAAAAGTAAATTATATTTTGTTTACTTCGGTATTAACTCGATCTATTTTTTATAGAAACTGTTATATAATTTATATTTAAAATAAAAAAATGAATATGCACATAATTTCATTTAAGGGGCAAACTTGAATGTTATGCTCTTGTAACTATCATATTTATAAAACCTAAAGAAATAAGTTGTCTTCCACAAAACGTACCCTCATTGATATTGATTCGTTCATTTCACGAACCATACGAGCAGCTCGTAAATCTTGCCATGTGATTATTGGTGTGAGAGGTCGGCCCGTACTCCTAATTTCCAAAAGAAAAAGTAGGGGTAAAGTGAGGCTTCAATTATGTTTATCAATACTAACAGGAAAAGAGAGAAAAAAGGGTAAATTCATTTTCTAACCTGTTCCAAAGTAGAAAGCTATTTCGTTGAACTGAGATTCCCAGACATGTAAGATCCGCAGCGGTGATACCCGTGTCTGTTGAATATAAAAAAAAATTTTAAATCTGTTTATATAAAATTAAAAATATCTACTTTATATAGTTAAATTTCTGATATATCTACACTGAACTTAATAATTTTCCTAGGTATATAACTAAAAAATATATAAAAAAAGAGCTGTATTATATTATATAAATATGCATATCTTAAAAATAAAATACTAAATAATTGTGGGAAAGTTAATGTTAGGGTAAAGTGATGAAAATAAGAAATGTGAAGATATTGTCTATGTCATGTGCTTGTATTTTATAATACATACCTAGTAGAGCACCCTTAATGACATCTTGGAAAGCGGACCAAAGTTCGTGAGGGTCAAGCTCGTTTCTGTTAGGAGCAGGATTTCGAACAGTTACCTTGAAATAAAAATATACAAGTTACAACGTACCTTTATAACTAAATACAAATGAATAGAATGAATAACATGATAAAGAGGGAGTTTCCACGTATCTGGATTATATATATAAGAAAAACAAACACAATTTCTGAAGATACTTCATATATTCTGAAGTATCTGCAGAAATTGTGTTTGTTTTTCTTATATGAATAGAATGAAGTATTGAATATTCACAAAACAGAATACTATTAATAATCGAAATATTGTGCCCTGGACTTTGTTTTTCCCTTAATTTTCAGGCATATTATAAATATATAACTATTACTATTAATATTATATGCAGCCATATACGCAAAAAAATTGTAATCAGACATTCTTACTAATAAAGACGTTGGGATAAAATAATAGGCATCAAATATCCCTGTATACCACCACGCGATATATTTTCCTATATGCATATAGTATCTAAAAGAGAATATTGATTATTTTACCAATTATATGTACATATAATAGACTATTACATTTTGTAATAACAGTTTATTTAAATGACCAGTCAGCGCTAAGAAAAAAATAATCAATTAATAGTTATTTATTATTTATTAATATAAACAATCTTTTAACAACAAGCTTACTTTTTAAATTAGAGTTTCCTCTTCCCATCTTTTTATGTAAAATGATTTTATAAAATCGTAAAATCGAAAAGCATATAAAAAATGTTATGAATATATTGGTATCTTATAGGCCTATTCAAAACTGATATTATGGGAAGCCGGTATATAGAAGCAATAAAAGTAATGATTTTTTAATAATAATAAATTTTTAATACACGTAAAAATACCTTTCCGATACTGCATTAAAAACATAATATATTCTTAGTGGACACTACAAATATTTAAAAATGATATGTTTTTTAAGCCCATCCTCAATGGAAGCCAAATGACAACAAATTCAGTAACTTACCGATTTCACAGACTTTCCGAGTATTTCCAGGGACTTGGAGTATATATGGCAAATAATATTGGTCGTCCCAACATCTACTGCGGCGATGTAAACTGGTGCATCCATGATGCCCTTCTGAGGCTGGCAAGAGGCCAGTGCGTTTTCTCTGCAAATTGTGTTTAGAAAGACGTTAATATAAGCATGTCTGACAGCTCATGCCAGCATACTCAATACTTTATCATTTACTCGATTATGGATGAGACTTTGTGCTCTGGTAATGATAAATATTAATAATTACCAAACTGTAGATTTTAGCATAGACAGCACTCAATACACAATGAAAAATAGAAATTTAAAAATCAATATTGTTATGATTGACCTTAAAGGTTAAACAATATGAAGTATTAGCAAGCTAATAATGATAATAAAAGTGTCTTCATCAAGTTTTTTACAATGCGCGTGTATTTTAAAAGCACGATTAAAAGAATAAAATATACGCTAATTAATAATCGAAAAACTAATAAGACATTATACCTAAAATCAACAATATATTCTGTGTAGTTAATACATGTTAATTAAAAATATAAATAATAATATTATAAAATTAACATTAAATATGTAAACTTACCTTCTTATTTCATTTATATAAATAGATTACGATAATTGATACATTTATGAAATATTACCAGATTTTATAAACAAAAATATTAAACACAATTATCTTTTAATATAGATAAAACATCATTTAAAAAGAAACAATAGAAAGTAAGGTATATTATGTAAAAAGTTATAAAAATATATTAATGGAAAAGAAATAATGAAGTAAGTGGCAAGTTATCAAAGCATAAAAATACTGAGTTAACAAAATCTACAGAAAATAATAGCATGTAACAAGAGATTACAAACAAAAAGTAATTTATATATATATAGTCCTAAACAATAAGAAAAACTGTTTTGAGAAGAAACTATTCCGTAATAACAAATAATATTTGTATAAAAAGCAAAACTAGATCAAAATCTAATTAAGTTACAAAAATAGTCAAGACTTCAAGTATCCGTTTTGTGTTTCCATTAATTTAATCACTTCGAATAGCCTCTGATATTTTATCACCTAACAAAATTCGCAGAACTTTTATATCACCAGTGATATGTTCCATGGTGTCATTCAAATGTGTAATTTGTTTATCCAAATGATCCATTCGGTCAATATAACCATTCTCCTTATCATTCTGCTTTGTTGAATAGCTGAGATATTGGTATAGTATTAAACTAGCAAACATTAAGAATACAGTGGCTTCTCCCAGGATATTGGCTCCCAAATGAACAAGTTCTTCCTCCTCCTGTTTAGTAATCACGTCCAATTCTTTGACTAAACCAATCCGCGCCTCTATATTATTGTAAACTATAAATAGAAAGAAAAAAATGATATACATCTATATACATATAGTAAAATTTATAAACATATTTTATTTATATAATAATTTAACTAATAACTAACAAAATTAAAACGAAGATTATATTGATTTAAAAAATCGAACCAAAATAGCAGTAAAATACAAGTTAAAAGCAGTTTACTACATACAATTCAATAAAGAAAACATTGAAATGAAGTTATATTTTTAGATAAAGTACATACGTTTTACTAATAACAGCACTAATCATTTTATTATGGAAGGTATAAAATTATTTATTTATATTTGAAAACAAAGGAAATCATTTGTTATGACACTTTAGATGGCCAATTAACATGATTTGTATAAAAGTTATAAATATAATAGCAGGGTCAATATCTTTATTCTGCAACTGTAAAATCATTAAAAGATCTTAGATTACTTAAACATAAAATTAACAGATTTTGCTACACATATCATGAAAAAGTATTAATCAGCTAAAATGTTATAATTTTTTTTGCAATCATTACATAATCAAATGTCACATGCATTTCACTCTTTATAATAACCAGTGACATGCAGAGTATTAAATAATGAGGTCCATAAACAGCAAAATGTGTCTGACATTTAGGTATGGCGAGATTGTCAAAATTATTTAACAGATTAATTGATCTTCATGATTTGTACTCAGGTAGAGTTATTGAAGGGAGACATTATACAATGTCTAAGCATCACTTGCTATTACTTAAACTTAACTTGAATATAAAACTTATATTTTTTTCTTCTGTTTCTATAATATTGCCTTTAAATAACAAAAAATTGCTAAGCCATAAAATGTTAGTAATACCTTATTTTTATGCACTGTATATAAATACATTTCATGTTGTATTATTGTATGTAATTATTATAATATCATATGTATATATTGTTGTATGTATGTATTATTAATTATCCCATGTTAAATTAACATGTAAGTTAGTAATACTTTCTGTCATTTTATGCACTGTATTTAAACGCATATTACATATATTGTAATCATCTACATGTTTTTCCCTTAAACAGTTTAATAAGAAGAAAAAATCATGTATTTTATTACTGGTTATTTTTTATTAATTTTGAAGATTGATAAATTTTGTGTTTCTATCTTATCACCGTTTAATGGTTCTAGAAGCATACCTTATGCAACATATAATAATATTTATCACTGTTGTATATAATTAATTTAGTCCTTCAAGTTGGGAGTAGACATCTGAAAGTTCAGATACTATTTAATAAAAATTTTTGTGTTTCAGCTTATCTTATATACTCATATAAGAATCAAACATAATTGAATTAACATTTAAAATATAATATATAAATCAAATATAAGCCACAACAAAAACTTGACAGATGTATACATTAATTTTAATAAAAGTGGTATTTACTGCACTTTCAAATTTTTAACATTGTATTTACTGCTATTATTATTAAGGTTGCAAACATATTTTAAAGTATCTACTGCTGTTAACAATTATATAGTTTCATTAACAAATGTATAAAAAAGCAGAATTTTGCTTTTTTGTCTTGTTTATTTTGATAGTTTTATATTGAATTTCAAAAGTTTAAGGTATTAAATGTCCATTATATTTAAAGTCAACAACTAAAATGTTTATTAAGTTATCTAGTTCTATTAATGAATGTATGCTCTCTATTATCAATAGAAATAAACTAGAAGCTTAGAAAAGTAATTAATTATTTACATTTGACTTTTCTATAATTTTAATCATTAAAGCATAATAAAATGTAATAATTAACAAAAGTATCTTCTATTATAATTAATATAATTATCAAGAGGATTATGGTCATTTTGGCTTATATTGAGAAGGAAAGTGGTATTCATATATTAATTGTATGTACACACAGAATAGCTTCATGTGTGTATAATTATAGAAATGAGACATCTGTTGTAGTGACTGACGAATGTAAATAATTGAGTGACAATTGAATAATTGCAGCTACAAATAAGTTGTGTATTATTTATTATATTAATTCTCTGGGCCCCATGGCTAAATTAGCAACTTGAAGTATAACTTTAGTGACTATTAGACAGGCAAACTGTTAAGATAGACATGGACTAGCTAACATCAGTTTATGAGAATATTAAAAGGAAGTTGTTACATATAATTTATTATAAGTATGTTGTTTGTAAAATTAAATAAAACTATGTGAAAAATATATTAAATATATATGTTTATGTAAACATCCATTTCAAATAATAAGGATTGTTTATTAAAATACACTGTACAGGGTGTCCCATAAGTCTGGACCCATAGGAAAATGGATTTGTTTAAGAAAAACATCACTATATTAGTATATTATTAATGTATTAGTACATACAAATGGTACAGAAAGTTTGCACAACACATATGGGACGAAGTTACTTTTTACAAAATGTGTTCTATGTGACCACCCTCACAAACGATACATGTATGCAGACAAACCAGTCAGTCAGACAATACACTGTTGATAATTTCAGTAGAAATGTTTGAACAAAAATCTGAGATACGTTGGTGTAAGTGGTGTAAATCCCTCTTTTTTAGAATAAACCAATGCCTTCATTGGTAAAAATCTAAAGGGTTTAGGTCTGGGTTTCATGGTGGCCATTCCACTGGCCCTCGATGTCCAATCCAGTGTCCACGATTTAAGAAGTCCCTGAGCCTTGTTGCTATAATGTGCAGGAGCGCCATACTGTTGGAACCCTACCGGAAAGTCACCTGCTTCATTTAAAAGACTAGGGAATATTTCCTCATTAAGCTTGTGCAAGTAAGCATCCCCAGTGACTGATTCATTGAAAAAGAAAAGCCCCACAATTCTATCCTTCCATAAACCACACCATACCATCACTGATCTTTACAACCAGTGTACCAATTGGGGTTTGAATCTGACCAGTATCATGCGTTCTGCTTGTTAATAATACACATTTAACACATCTGTGAGTTATTGGATTATGATCAACATGATGTCTATTAAATTCAGCAGCAACTTCTCTATGACTCCTGATTCCCACTAACAAAATTACCTCAATACATTCGTCCTTTGTTAAAACCATTGAAACAAATGTTAAACAATTGCACATGCAACAATGATCAATGACAGAATAAAATGCTTTCCAATATGCAGGAATCTAAAATTAGAATTTTAAAGAATTTTCTATTTATAGAAATGACTTTACTGCAATTATTTTTAGACTTTCCACTAATATAGTAATTTTCTTCTTAAACCAATTTATTTTCCTATGTATCCAGACTTATGGGATACCCTGTACAATAGAAATTGGTACAAGAAACATAAACATGATATAATAAGCAAATAAAGAGTATTACTACAATAAACCTTAATTGGATTATATAATCATTAAATTTAGGAAGAAACTACATAGTAAATTATTACAATATTATTATATTCAGTGAAGGAATATGAGAGAAAAATTGTGTTTTAATAAGCAGATTTGTATAAATAAAAAATAAAAATTTCTTAATGCTACCCATTAATATTTAATGTTAAAGTTAATGTTTGCCTGAAATCAGTGAAAGCTCTCTAAGAAAACGATACAAGCAACAGGCTAAAAAAAAAAAATTTTATAATTTTAATGTGGAAATACTATAGTAGCAAATGTACATTTAGTACATACAGTATAGGAATTAATATTGCACATTTTGAAATATGTACATTAATTTTTCTCAATAATATTGTAATATGTTTAATGAGTAACTTATACAGCTAAATTAAACAATTTATTTATTCAAAATATTATCTGTTCCAAAATATTCAAGATGTGCACCATTATATCTAAAACTACAATGTCAAAAATGTTAACTTTATACTTTAAGCCAAGAAGACAGGAGTTTAGCAATTAGCTTAAGATAATGTACTAGCAGCTCCATCTAACAGTTCTAAAAATAAGCATATTTTTACACTTTTATTTTTAAATTTATAATTATAAATTGTAGACTAATTTAAAGTTTACACTATGTAACAGATTTAGATAATTTAATTTGCTTTACATAGATTTACAAATTATTCAATATACATAAATCACCAAATACAAATATGACTAATTGTCTATAGAAATATATTATAAATCACATTCATATCAATAACAAAGTTAGTAGGTATATGAACATGGCATAAATATAATTAAATATGAAGAGAAAAAATATATTCACAGAAAAGGGTAAATATATTTATAATTGAAAGTCTGTAATCAATCAATAAGTGGTGGCTCTGAAAAGAACCATTATTGCATTCTCAGGGGAATTATTAACAAAAAATCGTTCATTCTGTATGAATTGTCCATTTGAGCTAAAGATATATATTATAGATTTATATATCGTATAGATTTTACCAGTGTAGGTATAAATCTAGATTCCTCTGTTATTGATTTTGCATTTGTCACATTGTAAATTATTGACAATAAAAATATTTTTATTTCAATAAATTCTACATTAATATGAGTAGCATATAAGTAGTACCTATTTTTTAATTTTAACTATTTTAAAATCAAATATATAGATTTAAACAATATTAATGTATTACAAGTATGCTCAAATATATATTTACTCATATTCATTTCTCAAAATGTTCGAAATCATTTGTTCTCAGACATATTATTTTTAAGGCATTATTTTGCAGAAGCTTTGCAACTTAACAAAATAGTTGTATTCAACTGCAAACATCTGTATACTATGTCAATAATTCAGTTATGTAAAAAATAAAATTGCATAACCAAATTTAACAGTTCATCTGATTTGGTATATTGTTGATTGACTTGTTTCAAAATGTTGCTAATTATTTCTTTAATATTATTATCATAATAAGAAAATTGTAGGATTCCTTGTTGATTCATCAAAAAACTGAGAGTCTACTTCAAAATTATGGTATAATATAATGTGTTCTAAAAACAGAATCATGAAAAGATAAAAAATCTGTAAACATGTCTAATATGTTGTTTGCCCTGTAGGCATAGGAAATGTTTTGATTAAATGTTCACACTATAGTGCAAGTAACTACATTTACAGTATTATACACTAGATATAAATTCAATTCAATAATAGTGTTAATAATAATGATATACCAAATATAATACATATACCTAAGTATACTTTTATATGTATACACTTTGCATAATGTTTTACCAACACGGACTGTAATCAGCACCAAACTCAACAAATACTGTCTTCCAATTCAGCTAGAGAAGATCGATTGTGTTTTGAGAACAAGTTTTTTTATTTCATCCCGCATACATTGTATGGGATTCAAGTCAAGCCAGTTACCAAGCTAAGAAATTACATTGATATTTTGCTATCTGAACCGATTGGTCAGTTTGTATTGTGAATTGGCATGTGCAAAAGGAGTTTATTGTGAAGCAATTTAAGATATCTTTTGCCATTCATCATGATACCCTTTAGAAAGAAGAAGAGGCCACAAGTATTCAAAGCACTGAAACATCCCCAAACTATTTGTTTTGATGGATGCTTGACAGTTGGAACACAATAGCAAGCATTGAAGTGAGTCCATGGTGGGCATTTGACATATTGCTACCAGCTTGAAAATTATTCAAATGTGATTTCATCATAAAACATTACTCTCAACCAATTATCTGTTATCCAATCTCCATAGATCCTTATAAAATCAAGATGTTTCTGATTCTGTATATTGTTAAGCATTGGCTTGCTTCTTTGCTGGATGATAAGCAGCAAGGCAAAACCTTTGATTTTAATCACATTTTGATCTGTGTAATATGCCCAAATTAATGTTTCTACTGGACAGTTTACATTTTATGGTCAGTAGCAGAAAGAAACTAATGGATTTCCACTATGGGACAACAAATGAATCTATCAGTTTGTTCACTAACTTTATGAGGACCGCCAGATTTTGCTAACCTGTTAAGTGTGTTATGATCATTTATTTGCTTGAGAGTATTATACACAGTTCCTTGGAAACATTTAAACAATCAGAAATGGCAGAATTGGAATACTTTTTGTCTTTTAATAACTTAAATTGTTTTCTAATGACTAGTGAGATGTCTTTTGAGCAGCTTATTTTAAACTAATTATGAAAAATGACATATTTTTGTGAGTTATTTCTTCAAATTTCCAATTTAATTCTAAGAATTATATGCATAAATATCTTAGGATATCTAAAAACTACAAATAGCTTTCAATTAGAATTATAATCAAAAAGAAATATAATCTTAGGGTTGGAAATAAGCACTGGTCCAGTGGTCCTGCATCAGTAAAATTCCTGCTGGACAAGCAGATTTTATGGCTTCTAGTCCAGTAGGATCAGTAAAAATTATGAATACTAGTCCACCTATTTCTTATAAAGTATTATATATTTAAAATGTGCATTATATCTAAGTTAATGTTTTATCAAATCATATTGTTTACTTAGGATATAATATTGAGAGTAGGTATGCAATAATATAGTATCTACTTCAATGTGTAAATAATACATCACTAAGAATTGTGTACCCAACAAAAATGAAGATACTACTACCAGATACATCAGATAGGCAATATTTGCCAAATGGAGTCAACTAAAAGAGACTATTATTGCACCATGATGCAGTCATAAAAGGACGTGATACTGTTGAAGTTGAGCTATAATGGCCTATCACACCCTTGCTTGCAGACAAACCAAATGTTCTCAAGCTTTCCCATCTCTTAAATACCTTCTCAGCCAGTAGTGCTATGTACAAGAGAGGCTTCTCACAAATGAAGTATATTAAAAGCAGCTTGAGGTCATGTCTGTCATCAAACAATTTGACTAATTAACTACATTTTATGCTGAACTCGCCATCCATGGCAGATTACCAAGCTGAACTGGTCTTGATGCAATTCTTGACCAGCTGAAAACATTGCCCAGATTCTAGAGTTGATAAACATGGCAATACAAAGACACTGACTAACAAACAACACATTTTAGTATTTGACTCTTCTGATTCCTCTGTATATTCTAATAGTGATCAATGACTGAAAGTTCTATGTAGCTGTACTTTTTTATTATATTATTACAACTCTATATTATAATCAATATAAATATTGTACTTGACAAAAACTGTATTTTATACTTGAAAAACTTTTTCTATGATAGTCAAAAAACTTTTGTCTTGGACCAGTAAAAATTTGGCCAGATCAGTAAAAAAATTGGCAAGACCAGTAAAAAAATATGTCCAACCAGTGCTAACAAAATCCTTATTTCCATCCCTGAATCTAATTATAGTCTATAAAAATCATCATATTATAAATTTTATTGTCAAATCTGGTCATGTAATTTCCAACAGTATTGTATAGGTACAAATCCTACTTTTTTATTAAATAATAATATATTTAGATTAATAAATACTTCTTAAATATAATTAAATAGATTATTTAATATTAAATATAGAAATAAAATATAAATTTATATATTATACTAAAGTTCAGAAAAGAAGTAACATTCTACTTGTTAATAAAAATATATAGTAAGTAATAAAAGTACCATATATACTAGACTAGGTATAAACTCCACATATAAACCTAAAATATTGAGCCTAACATTGAGAGGGAGAAAGAGAGGCTTATAGTCTGATAAAAATAAAATAAAAATTGTTGATCTAAAATTAATTTAATTTAAATGCAACATTGTATATATTTTGAGAAGACACTCAGGACTAACTATTAATGATTAACAAGCTCCAAAAATATGATATATTATATAGTTAAACTACAAGCAATTATAATTTAATGAAATTAATAGCTATGCAGTATAATATCATAAATATTTTAGTCAATTAGATTCATTTTGCAGCTATGGTACCTATTATAAATATGAGTGTATTACCTTTCTAGGTTATATGTGTTAGTTAGTAGTATAGCTTATGAGCCAATAGGTACATTTCATCTGCAATATTACAAAAAGACGTAAGTCGATTTATCAAAATGTTGAAACGTATGCTACTTACATCTTTTTGTAAACAAACCAAATTAATTTTAGAAACTTACATCTTTTTAAGATATACTTTTTACTTCAAAAAGCATTATTATGCTCATTAACCCCTTCCCTACCACACCATTTCGCGATCATTGCGTGTCCAACCGATGACGGATATATCCGTCTTTGAATCATGCTCTGAATGACCGTAAGATGTAAACTGTTTTGGAAATGTTTCCGTAAATGTTTCCCAGCTACGCTCATTCATCTAGGTATTGCACAATATTTCTTGAATGGTTCAGTTTAGATAGATCACGAAAATAACGGTTGGGGGAGATATGTTACCTATATCCCCATGGTTGGCTAAGCAATTTCCATATGACAGATATATCCGTCATTGGTAGGGAACGGGTTAAGATATATTTTTGATAAAGATATTTACACCTTTGGCACCTTTCAAATCCTTAAAATTAAACAGTTAAGGGAAAATGTGTATTTTTAATAAATAATTTGTGTACAAAATTAAAACTACACTTACTTTGGTTTTTTTACCTATTTAAGCCAATGACTTGTAATACCAGTAATAGAAAATTTATATTGAATAATAGCAATGTGGTTTTGAAAAGCAAAATAATTATTTTAAATATTTTTCAAATTTTAGTGAACTGCCTTAAATAACAACAAATAGAATAGAACTTATATGATTTATTGTTAACTGTTATTCATAATTACACATTATAGTTATAGATTGTTAGTATAAATAAGTTTATACAATATTAATTCAAATAATTTTATTTTCATGAATACATCTTAATTTTAAACATATTTGAAATAATTGTTAGTATAAATATTATATTATAAATTCGATTATTTTTTCATGCGCAAATAATGGATTAAATATGAATGAATACCTACAGACAAGAGAACATAAAATGTATACAACAAATAGATCAGTAAATGTTTGGTGTATAATTATAACAAAAAAATACCAATTAAATTAAAGTTTAGTACCCTGCAGTGTAATAATAAAATTTACAATAACATTATATATACATTCAGAAAACAATGTTGGCATATGTAAATGACAAAACCATACAACTCAATAAATTAGAGAATACAAGTGTCAAAATTAAAATAGCATGTATAATACAACACAAATTGTTATCAATCAGTACATGAAATAACAAACGTGAAATATTTTTAAAGCTATTGCTGATAGTGAATACTGAAGCCAGGTTCTAATCTATACAGGGTCCAACTTCACTAGAATATGTCAGGCATTAAAAATCTGTTCGTTTTTCCACATCTTCTGAGTAATAACATCTGTAATATTTTCTCAGATGCTGTTAGCATCTCTGGATAGTTCAGTTGTTAGTGAGGAATAGGGTCTGCCCCTAGTATGTTTGGGGCTTGCCTTCAAAGCTGGTGTGATATCATTAGCTGTTGCTCTTGTATTAGTTCTTGCACAATAGTTTTCAGTTGTAGTTAAATCTGTTGAATCACTCTTTCTTCATATATAATAGGAAATCTAGAGAACTGCCTAGATGATGATAGACTACACAAAATATTTAGAGAAGCAGCTGCATCAGATTGATTTCATATTTGGTAATCCAACTCTGGGTTTTTCATGTGCAGTCATAGTGATGAATTCAGAATCCACCAAGTTGACACCACCTAAGTTTTTATTGTATTCCACAATGGATGTTGGTTTTCTTACTTATGATTCAATGAGTACCTTGAAGCACCATGCAGGTTTCTTGTTGTTCTGGATAGCTCTCTTTGTCAATAACATGTATAGTTTTCAGCCTTGAAAAATTGTTTTCACTAATCCGAGATGAGACTATGCTGTATCTTATTAAACACATTCTTTTCCAGTATTGCAGGAACTCCCCTGTTTAAACAAAGCAGTAGTAGAGAGTATCATATTCTAAAATATATAAAAGCCAAGTGTCTGGAAAGACCAAGAGTGAATAAAAATTAGGAAAGGTTTACAACAATACTTTCCAAAAGCAATAAATGTTCAAAGAATAATAGTTTGAACTTCACAGAGCACTTTTGGCGCAACATGTACAACTCCATACAATCTTGATGCATGTCACAAAATGGATTTTTTTGTGGAAATAATCTTTAGAAATAGTTATGTAATTGAAGAATTCAGAACTCTCTAAATAAGCACTTTTCATGAACATAGAGGCAATTGATAAAATCTGACTTACTCCAATAAAAAGCTAAAGTTGACTTTTATATGAATCCCTTTTGAAATCTGATTTAAAAAAACTTATTGATTTCATTAAAAAGGCTTCAGGCTTCCATTCTTTGATATACTCGTGAATGTCAGCTGCATATTCTGAAATTTCTTTTTCCATCTAAATAGGGATTCATTCTGCAAGCTGCATGAACACACTGTCAGTAAAACATCTCAATGTAAAAATAAATATCTGCATTTCCTGTTGTGTGTGTGTTGATCTAGAAATTTCTCATGAAGAACACAGTCTCTTTGATCATGCATATTTTCGACTATCTTCCATTGTGAAATACCAGCTGCATATTCATAACCTTCTATAATAACATTTTCTGGAATTATTTTGGAGACCACATATTTTCCTTTTTTTTATTAATTTCACTTATTTTAGCCTATTTTTAGGCTGATAAGCCTATTTTTGGTAATTTGACTAGTTTGTGGATATAGCAGTGTTTCTTTCCAATTTCAAAATGGTGCTATTAAATAATGGTTGCAAACTTATTTTGCTAAGTACATTCATATTATGACCACAGGGAAATATGCAACTCTGGCATACTGAACTTTCATTAAATAGGTAGGACACTGTAGGGTCACTTTTGCATACTTATACTTATGTCAAGATTTATTAAGAAAACGCTAGTGCAAGATGATTAATCTACTAAACCCGGAGATCAATGGAGACTGAGTGGATTGCAGAAAGTAACAATGACTGTATTCAAATTTTACTTGATCAGCTTTTAGATATATAATGGATTAAATGAACAAATAAAAACGACTTGATAACATTTATTTCACAACTATCCAAATTACGAAATTCTTAAACAAATTTGTAATATAAGATTATTTTTGTGTTGATTGTAGGTGATTGTATAGACATTTCATAACAATTGCACACTTAATTATTTTGTAATAATTAACTGTATTATATCGTTTATTAATATAGATTGTGGTAAAGGACAGCAACAGAGTCATATGCATGCACATATCCATTTCAAAAATACTAATTGGATGGATGATATACATATATATGTCCATACTTGTATTTATTGATAAATTTGTTTAAATCTATTCAAATGTATTTGTGTACACTATCTAAACTTGTGTACTTCAAATACAACTTCTGTAATTTAAACCTACAAATGTACAAAATCTATAATTAAAATCTACAAATAAGGATGCTTCAAAGATAATTTAGAAAATATTAATTTGTTTGATTCCATTGTTCATTAAATATATATGTAAATAATTCAATTTAGTATTTTTTGTGACTAATACTATGATGTATATGTCCTGTTGTTTATTTCCAGGCTTATACATGATCTAAATCATATGTATATTATATTTATAGAAGTATGTTTTATATAAAGGGTATATTTAAAGTAGGTAGCTAAATGCATATATATGTATATATATCACTACTGTAAATAAGCCTCAATTTTTTTATTTGAACTTTATGTTGAACTTGTATATAGTTTTATTAAAATTTCTACAGTCTAAATAAATACCACAGTACTGTCGCATTGTCTGTTTTAAGAAACTTATTTATACAAATTGCTTTTTATATAGTTTGCCTATTAACAAACATATTTTATCAATTACCTAATTTAATTGTCGAGTAGTGTATTATAAGATTTTTTTCTATGCTATGGTATGTTATTTGTATATGTGCATTATTTCTTTAAAATACAAACAATATATCTGTGGTATCCCTTGGTGCAGGGAATTTTTAGCTTTACACTTTAATTGTTTAAACAAATTTACTTTTATTGCAATCAATCCAAAATAGAGAATTTGGGAGATAACAAAATATTACTCGATTCACTTATTCTAAATTTAGTTAAATATTGTTTATTCTCGATACCAACAAATTACAAGTACTTCGCTAATCTAATAAATATATATTCATGTTGTTTTCTTTTTTTTAAACACAATTATGAAACACGAACTTTTATTATTACATCAGTTATAACTGGTTTAAACTATTATAGTTATTGTTTATATCAAATAAATACACTTTCTTCCGTAACAGTATTTTACTATTTTTCTACATATACATTCTATTTTAAGTGTTTTTTTATTGATTTAATGGATATCCATTTGATTGTGGAATAATAACTGTATACGATGTATTTGTAAGACAAGATACCATATTATATTATTTAACATTTGTTACCTATGACATGTGATAATTTCCAGTGTTAATCAATTGTCAGGCTCACCTAATATTACCCTCCAATATAATTTCTTTGTGGTTACAAAATCATATACTTCTGTTGATCTATGTAGTTTAATTGTAAGGCAGTGTTTCCATAAACTGGGTTGCTAAAAACCTTGACAACCATTATCTAAATTGAACTAGATTAAAGGAGTATGATATTTGTACATAGTATATGGTCTACCACTAGTAATGCTAATTATTAAGTTTTATCGCAAATGTTTTTGTTACAGTATTCTACAGTACCTTCACGTGGCATTCATTGTATACTTCTTTCTGTTTTGACTATCAATTGGTTGTTATACAATACGCTCTATTTTTTACTTTAAAATGCTATTCATATGCGCGCTCTCTCTGAGTATACAAATAATGTACCTTCAGCTTGTATGTCCTTCATTTACTCACTTTTAGATGAGTAAGTTGTATTAACTGTATCATATCTGTCAAATACCTGAAAAGTAGTTTGTTATTTGATCTAATTAGACGTGTACTTTCTTTTACTGCTAGTGTGATTTATTCTATGCGATGCTTAGAGATTTGGAGTACTAATTCATTTAAACCAACTAATACAGTTGTCGGCAGTTCTTTCAATTTATCAACACACAGCCTGATTAACAGTAATACAACAGTAACAGTTTTATAATATCATTATATGTATATATACTGTTAAATTGAGAGTAAGTATGATATTAAAAGTATAGTTCAACAAGGTAACAATTTTTCAGTCTTGAGTATGAAACATAAGTATTTGGAATTTGATTGTAAATTGGTTAAAATGGTTAATTATTTATTATTTAAGAAAGTTTTCGAAGCAATTTCTAAAAAAATAATATTTTTTATTTTGCAGAATAATATGGAGAGTGGAATGAAAATGATTGACCCCACAGTAAATGTTGCCATTATTGAGCGATACAAACTGGCTTATATGATGCAATTCTTCGTTCAACACAAACGCCGTTTCCGCTTCTCCAAGATTCGACTGCAGGTATATTTATAAATTCTTACTTAGTTAAAAGTTCTATTAAGTATTGATTTTAAAGTTCACTATACCTTTAAATTCTAATTGAATTTAATTGTCAACGTTTTTTTTAACTACACAAAATTATAATACATTTTGTAATTTAACTAAAAAGGTTCACATATGTAATTTTGATAAAACGTTTGAGTATCGAAATAACAGTACGATATATTTTCCGTTAACTGGAACATCTTAATATGAATAATTTAACTTTCAAACAAGTATGTCTGAAATAAGGATAATGTATATGTTTTCCTAAAATAACTTTAATTTATTGCTGAAGCAGTAGTTTATTTATATTATTGTAGTTTCGAATAAAACCGATTCTATATCCTGATCATCCAAAAGATTTACTAAATTTGGAATCATCCAATCAACATATCTCTTCTCTATCTTTTTTTCAGGACCTCTATCATCGCATAATTCGAGACCCGGACACAACGCCGCTCTGTGACATCGTCGCCCGGATCATTCGCTACCTCAAGCACAACGACACCCAGATATCGATGGTCAATGTGGACTCAGCGCTTGACGCCTTTGTCCTGGAGAAGCGAACCAACTACCGGGTTCATATCCAACGGATTCGGAACGCGCGACCACTCCACGACCTTACGCCTGAAAGTCGAGCTAAGCTGCTCGAAAATCTGATTGAGTGCATCTATGACGATGTGCCTGACTTCAACTTTGCCACGGACTTCAATAAGAAGAGTACAGATGGGATGGACGACACGGATGGTATGATGATTAAAGCTGGACAGGACTCCAAGGGCTGCAGTTACTACTACATGGATGGTGCGTTTTAGACCTTGAAACTTAGTTCTATTCATTAATTACACCATTTATGCCAAGTGCATAAATTCAATATTTTAAAATAGATCCAATATGTTCACTTATTAATAATAGTTTAAATATAATTAGATACGTATATATTTATTATTTACTACATATATGCGTATATTATAATTTTAATATTGCTTTTTTCTTTTATAATTGTTAATATAAGTAGACAGTTTTTAAATCGAATTGTTATAATCTTTAAACAATAGTTAACGACGGCAAATATTAATTTAATTAGTCGAGCTTAATTATTATTATTTATGCTTTAGGTTGTAAACATATCATGTTAGAAAAAATTAAGATTCACGTTTTAATTTAATTTTCAAATTACTACAAGCTGTAAATATAATCAAAGAAAGCGATTTTTATATCCCTCAACAGAGATTTAAAATTAGTAGATTTCTATAAAATCTCAGAAATTCCTCTTTGTATAAAAAAGGTTAAACATGTTTTTTTCTTATGATGTAAATCTAATATCCACTGTTTATTTTAATTAAATGTAAAAAAAACCTTTTGAGATAAATTTCAAATATCAAAATGATCAAATTATGATATGCTGAATATCACAAGTGAACCCTGCGCTCTATTTTGTCGACTAGACTTGCGACTGTACCGAGAACGGCCACAAAGCAGCATAATCTCCGAGTGGGACGTGGTGGTGGGTCCCTCACGCGAACAATGGACCAATTTCATTAACTCCCTCTCACAAACGGAGGAGGAAGGCGATCTACGCGCCTTTCTCTCCGAGTCTCTCTTGGAGGTAGTGGAGACCTCTCTCCAGACCAACATGCTTGAGTCAGCCAACCCTGAACTAGAGTCCAACTACCTG
The DNA here is from genome assembly GCA_036023295.1 of Invenusta paracnida. NCBI lineage: Eukaryota > Metazoa > Platyhelminthes > Proseriata > Coelogynoporidae > Invenusta > Invenusta paracnida. Next base: position 27,719 of record JAYRBW010093248.1, read on the forward strand.
CGTGGGAAGGAGGCGGCTGAACTCAAGGAGCTACAGGCTCGCAAACGCGGAACGGGGAAACACGGCGTCAACAATGGCGAGCTTTCGTCCTCTTCCGGCAACAATTGTCTGACAATCAAGGAGGAACAGGGGCCCACCTCTGTGCCCAGTCAGTCGGAGCCCGACAACTGGAAGCACATAACACCTAGCTCGGCTGGGCCGGCTATTAGTGGCGATCCGAGCAAGCCTCCTACTCCAGCTACACCAGCACCTCCTCTCTCGGCTTCAGCAGCTGTCTCGCTCACATCCCCCAAGATGGAGGCTATTGCATCCCCTGCGCAGCAACCTCAGCAACAGTCTACACAGCAGATTCAACCGCAGGTTGTAGTTTCGCAACAACATCAGCATCTACAACAACAACAGCATCAACAACAGATGATGATGCAACAACAACAGCAGCAGCAGGGACCACCGCAGCAGCCAATACAACAACAGCAGCCCGTTGGTGGTGGTTATATGCCACAACAACAACCTCAGAGCATGCATGATCCCCATCAACAACAGCAGTATCATATGCCACAGCAGCAGCAACAAATAGGCATACCTCCTGGTAAATTGACTTTTCAGTTTAGATATTTGGATAGTGAAGTGTATGGGTAGTATTTAATACATTTTAAAACAATTTTGTAAAGTCCTTCATACTATGTTTGTGAGTCTTCAACTTTAACTTTCATGAACTATTTATTTGTATTTTATTTATTGTCTCGAATAGTAATGAGTCTATTGATTTGAAATTCAATTGTCATCGACGTCTATTTTGAAGTCCCTTATAATGAATAATTAGTATTCAGTGCACATACTACACTATTAATTTATTTTTCCAACTTGTTCATAAATAACATGTACTGGATTGCAATATATCGCTCCTTTTCAAAGCATCATAAAATAAACGTCAACTATTTATGCTGTACATCTTCGCCTATATTATTAAAAAAATTGATTTTATAAATTAAATTTTATAACGCTTTCTATGATATCATTTTAATCTGGTGATATATAAACATATAATTAATATTTAGTGCCTTCGTTATGCATATTTTCATATTTCTATCTAATTTATTCACAAAAAATCTTTTCAGTGGAAAGCTACTTGTTTGTTTTCTTTAAATCTTTTGTAGTGCTTTCTTAATGCAAATTAAGAATTTACAATACAATATATTGCTCAATTATATAATATGTTAATATTTATCGATTCAGACCTATTTTTGCACAATACAATAACTAGCCAACTTTTACAAGCTAATACAGCATAACAAATTTTCAATTATATCAGAACTGATAATTTTTTATATACTTTTCAGTACAATGTTGTATTTTTCTTCTTATAGCGGGCTACAGTCCCTATCCCCAACAGCAGGGACCCCCATACCAGCCCCCGATGGGGATGCCTCCTCACATGGCACAGCAACGCTGCTACCCCAACCAACCTCCCCAGCAGCAGGTCCTTGTCTTCAACACTGCCATGGCCAATGAAGCCGCTGTTCAGAGCGTTTCCCTTCCTCAGTACCACCAACATCACCCACTCGTGAGGAAGTTTATCAGCGACCAGAAAATGATGATGGATGGCGGTGGTCAGCAACAACATTGGCCCGGTCATCATCCGCACAACATGCTACACAAGCCCAATGAAACACTCACCCAGGAACAACTCGAGAACCGTAAAATGAAGATGGCTGAGCTTGAGCGAATCCAGTCGAGCTTCAGCAAGCGGAGTCAGCAACAGCCCTCAATAGGTGGTATTCCCAACCAGCCACCGCATGGAATGGACCAGGGACAGCCGCCAGACTGTCAGCCTTACTCGCAGCAGCAGTTCAACGACGCCAAACGGGAATGGCATCGTTTGCGCATTGAATTCCTCAAGGAGAAGGACCAGAAAGCAGTGGATGACATCTACCGTCAGCGACCTGCAGGACCTCCCATGGAGATGTATCCACAGGGTGGTGGTTATCCGCCCCCTCGACCTGTACAGCCTTACTATCCACACGGTCATCCGGCTGCTGCTGTTCACCGAAGAATGGCGCCCCAACATCCAGGCATGATGCCCCCAGGACAGATGATGGATCCACACGGTCAGAAGCGGCCCTATCCTGGATACCCACCTCAGATGATGCCACGCCCACCTTACGAACAACAGCCCGGTCTGCCACAACAACCGCCAATTCCACCACCAATACCACAACAACAACAACCACCACAAATGCCACCTGTGTCCGTGCACCCTGCTGCCCCTCCACCCGTGCCAGTTAGCAGCGCGACCGCCCCCACTACCGCCAAAACGACGAACAGTAAACGACGGAAGACCTCTAAAGCGGCACAGCAGGCGGCCGCGCAAGCTGCAGCAGCCGCGGCCGCAGCATCGCAACAGCAGGAGGAAGTCAAGTCCGAGACGTTAATGGATCCATTGTCAATGGTACGATCAAATTCGGATTCTGTCTTAGCTCCACCTTACATGCCAGCGATTGACGGCCAGGAGCTTACAATTACCCGCCAGTACAATGCTGCCTTCCAGGTCAGTGTCTTTAAGATTTCATAGTTATGTGTTCCTTTCATTCATAGATTCTACAAAATTATATTACAGCTTATTCTAACCTTGTTTGTAAGTAGATCATAGTATTGTTATCTTTCCAATTAAACTAAACTGTACTATTCTCAGCTCACTTACTACTATTTTGGCTGGTTGTGTAACTTAATTTTATTAGCGAATTTTACACAATGTACTATCTGCATTTATAATTCTTGTGGCAAACATTAGTTAAATATGGTCAGGATGATGTTATGATCTGTGATTTCTCTAATTCTTCTTTCGGTATATTTTGTTCGCCAATATTAGTCTGCACATCCTTGAGGCTTTATGCAATACCTTCAACCTTCATTATTGTAACCTTCAATATTGTAATTCTACACCATAACACAGCAGTATGTAGTTTAGACTATTGCTAGCAGTCTTAGTTAATATGGTATTAGTTATATATTGTTATGTCTCAATTAACCAATCCATTACTTTCTGTTTTATATGGCGGCGAACTTCAAAGAGAATTCCGCATAATATAGTTTCGTCTTAATATAGCATTTTTGTTGCATAAACAATGACTCTTACTGTGGTAAAAATATGGAACGACACTTAGACCTTGACTTTTCTTGATTAAACACATTACTTTTTCTTTTAAAATTATTTTTATATTATATTTAGAAAATCTGTCTTTTTATTGAAGATAATTTTGCGATATAATTTTATACGAGTTAGCCTAATATATTAATATTTGAAGTATAAGTATGTATTAATGTGAAATTACAGTAAAAGATGTGTAGTAAAACTCATGATATTATAATGTATTGATGTAAACTAGTCTAGAGTTGAATTGATGCCTTTCTCTGTAATGCCACTCTTAAGCAATTCTATGTTTAGAAAGTAAATACCTCATCCGCGTTTTTTTCAATTTTCAGGAAAGCGTGGAGATAAACAAGCAGCATGGTGGCTATTGTCCCCAGAACGGATCACGGGGACCCCCACTACAACAGCAGCAAGGCTGTGCCCCGCCGCCCCACTACCCCCAACAACCCCCAGCTTACTCCATGGCCGGCGCTTACACCCAACACCACCCCCAGCATCAGCCTTCAGGGCCCTGCAGTAGTGTTAGCAGTGTCAACGCTCCCTCTGCCTCCACTCCGCTCACGTCGATAGCCTCATCTTCGGCATCCACGGTGCAGCACAGTCAACAATCCAAGGTGCCACAGAATCTCACCTCGGCTAGTTTGGCCAGTCTGGCCCGTCTGTCGAGTCAAATGCCCGGCCCCGTAGGCCCCTTCACCAGTATCCAGGACCAGCATCATGACCTTCCCGCTCATTCACAACCTCCCTCCCAACAGCCTCAACAGCAACCCTCCATACAAGTAAATTCAAAGCTCTTCAATACAAAATTCAAATTATTTCGTCAAACTTATGTCAGTTTGCTTTAAAATATTAAATCATGTGTTTCAATGTGTTAAGCAATGAACTTTGAGAGGAAAAAAAGAAGAATGGACTTCAGTTCATACTTACAATATACTATTTCATTTTTATCCTTATAAAATAATAAATATTATTATCACAATTTACGGTTGACTTCACTAATTTTTGAATATTGAACAGAAATTCTCAAATTATAAACCGCATTGGATTATGATATTACCCAATCTTTTCGATTTATTTATTTGAATTTTATCTTCGTTATTATTACCACTTCTACTGCGCATTACCATGATAATATCTTTCACCGTACTTTAATTATATTCCTCAAAATATGCTTTTTATTATTTCTCATTCTAACTTTCATTAATACTTGTTATACCGATTACGACATTAAGTTAGTACCTATTCCGCAAATATCAATACGTACTTGTGTACACTATATTCCTTCTGACGCGACCTGGTTTCAAGACATTTACATTATTAAGGATAATTTTTGTCAATCCGGCAATGTGTACAATCAGGGGTAAGTGTACTCTTTTTGAGTCAATCCCCATTATTTGAAGAGGGGTGTTGATTTGTGGGTCGGGTCAGCAGTACAGTACTTGAACAACTTGGAAACAAGCGGCCAAATTTTGTCGTCGATGATCACACTTAGTATTATGTACTACAACACTGGCATTTTGCCTCTTTATTTTTATTAAACACAATCGTCGTCAATTCAAGTCGTGGAAGCGCCCTCCGCCGTGGCGCGGTTTTTATGACCGGATTAGTTAGACCAGGGGAGTCATTTCGGGCGGAATCGATTGATCTTTCTGCACTTAGTGTGTTTAACGTTTAGCCGCAGACACCACCCTACTTGCGCCTTCTATCTGTGTGTCTTCGGTGGTGGTTGTAGTAGCCAAAAGTCCAGGGCATTCTCTCCCCTCTTTCTCTCCCATCCTGCTTTCAATATCACGGTCTCCTTTGCTTTACTCTGTTACTTTTCTGTATCGAGATCAAACAGTCTTGCCGCCGTGCCGTCTCAGTGTTAGATGTTGACTAGTGGGTGGCCACTCCTAGTTAGTCTCTTTAAACTCAATATTATTATCCACGTTGTGTATAATATGTATTTATATAAATGTTTGAGGTACTGCGCTGACTATTATGTCTCAATTTTTAGAATGAAAAGAACTTCTCTATGGCCACCTTATTATTTGTCTTTTGTTACTCTTGTTAAATATTATGTTGTGATGAATGCTCTTGAGGATATTGTCTCCTTCTCTTCACTGAAATACAGTGAAGTTAACATAAATAAGTGAACATCCATATAATAAATTCATTCTACAAACCCACTAATCACATTGGTCTACTTAATTTGTACATATTGTTCAAAAGCTTTTGTCTTTATTATATTTTTCTTCTAAACTCTGTATTTAATATGGAATAGACATAAAGATTTCATGGGATGATTATAAAAGTATATCCGACTATAATACGAGTATCATACCGGCGTGCTCTTTTTTCACTTATTTTATTTCGCTCATAATTGTTTGTCTTTGAAATGGGAATCATTGTAGTTATAGTTAGCTTAGATGTAACGGTTTTCTTCTATTTACTTCAATATTTCCAGTTAATCTATTCTTGCAATACTATACAGGTAGTTTGTAATATGTAAATCATCTTTAAATAGCATGTATAAAAACTTTAAAAAATGTATTCTTGATTCCATCTACTAAAATCTGTTAAATTGAAAAGTTGTTGATTAGATATTGATTCTCTCCAATATAATCTAAGTAAGAAGTTCTGTGCCGTCTGCCAGTAGTATAGTAATTGGAGCAGTTGTCTATCATTGTACTGATTTCTAGACGCGTGACTGTCAGTGATGAGGGACCTTGCCTGTTTATCGACTTTGAACTTTATGCTTTGTTGTTAGTTAGTTAAATGCATTTTTATTAATATACAAACATAGAGAGAAAGAGTGTTGTGCGCTAGGTGTGAAGATGTCAGTCTGCCTTACAACATTAATTAATTACCTACAGGACTCGTGCGATTGACCTGATAATGCGGTGGCGATGTGCATTATATATTAGCGTTATTGTGTACCGTACGCTGCACTTCAAACACAATTATTTTGGTAGTCTCTTTGTTTTGTAGTGTTACCAATAATGTGTAATCCGTATACGATACGGTCATTAGTGCAAAACTTTACTATAGCTATGTACTGCAACAATAAATATAATGTATACTATATCTTCTTGGGGCTTCCTAAAAGTAATTTGGAACTAGCTTTCCTGAGGTGAGAAGTTTTATAGCTCGTAACTCGTGCGCCACTAATTTATATATTTTGTATCAAGCAAAGTAAGCAGAAGAAGATTGGGAATAACGACACACACGAAACTCCGAGTCGCAAATCACTGGCATACATACTTCCTTCACTTACCCTCTTCAGATTTAATCCATTGAAGTGTCCTCCCTATACCTCAGTTATCTGCCTATCTCTCTCGTCCCTCCGATGCTGGTCGTTTCGCGTTCCCAATATATTATAGTGTAGTAGTAGTAGTAGTAGTAGTACCCCATATTCCCACCTTCACCATCGATTTGCAATCGGTTTCTAGCGCTGCTGACTGTTAAGTTGTCGGATCGACTGCTGGTATTGCCTAATAAACTTCCTTAAGGATTGATTGGGGTGAAGCAGGCAAGGCAGGAAAGCATGCAACATCATTCTACTCCTTCTTTCCCGCGCCTACCCACCTTCCTTCAAGTCAGGCAAAAGCAAAGCAGGGACGCAGAGATTGACGCAGTTTGCGCTTGCTATATACCTCCTCCTCCTAGCTGGCTTGTGTGTTGTCTTTGAGGAGAAGTCAGTGTTGGCTTTCACCAGCTCACTTGCAGAACAACCAGCTAGTTATACCTCTGCCTTTCTTTCTCACTTACTCAAACAGATTCCGTATAACTAGCTGGTTGGTTGCTTTCACGAATTAATTCCTCCTCTCACTCTCTTACCCGTGTAAGTTAGTTAGTTAGTAAGCTCACCTCTCTCGATTTCCCCTACTTGTCCCCTTCTCCTCTTCTATTTTACACACATCACCAGAAGAGACTGGCTATGACTTAACCACCAACTAAACCAACTAGTTGTTGTTATCAGCGCTAGAGTTCCCTACTACTGGAGACCGGTAAAAGAGGAGAGATTTAAGGGAGGCATCTCTTGTCGCAAAATAGAGCGTGGAAGGTCTCGATAATGCTAGCCATTGTGTCTTCTCATCTCCTTTTGCCTTTGCTGTCTGCCTGGATAATATATACATATATACTACATAATATTATTATGTGCCCATCGATCAGTAATACAGAGTATTGCTACTTGTGCTTGCAGTCTATGGTTAGTTATTGTATAGTCAAACCACGATTATCTCAAGACACTGGAATGATATTATATTTAAATCAATAGTACAGTTTACTCGCCCGTTGTTGCACATATTATTATGTGTATTTGTGGAGTTCATTAATTTTTTCGGGATGTAAATAGAGCGCCCCTTTATTCAATACATTACTGCATGATAGTAAACTCGATTGTTATATTTATACTACATAATATGTTAATACTTTTTAGAATTTGTTGATACCATTCAATTGTCAGTAGATACTCATATTCTTTCTTGTTTCTGCATACTATACAATATACTGTGATCTGATAATATTGTTTATCTGGTATTGTTTTTTATCTGTGTGGATTTTCTGTAAAAGTTTGTTATTATTTCATTGGTAATACGGTTAGATACTAGTATTTCTTTATCCTCTTTATTTTATTCTGTAACATACGCAGACTTCACGCACTAAGTGAAATAAAGAAGGAAACTAGACAAATACTATATGCGTTTCAATCTTTTGCGACATTGCAAGATATAGTAGTTAGTATTATACATGCTTAATATATTTTTGATATATATATGTTTCAATTTATTTAAAAAATAATTTTATTACTTAATTCGAGTACATTATATTTGTCATGTTTAATACAATTATGCTATATATTACACATTTTTGTATACTTTAATACCTGGTAATGAATATTCTTTGGAATATTATATAATATGCAATATATCGCTATCTATATAACTATGTAACTCTCAAAGGAACATATTCATGCTCGATTAGAGATCCCAATTATATTACACTACATCATTTAAGATAGCATTGAATAGATATAATTTATATAGTGCTTAGCAAAATCTTTGATAGATGGTTAAAAAGGTTTAACATAATATTCAAATGTTGATATTTTCAGGTAAACAACACTTTCGTGAACGCCCAATTAAATGTACAGCAAATGAACTACCAGAATGTCAACGGCCCCGGCGTCTCCTCTCAGATGCAAATTCAGCAGCACATCCAACAACATCAGCAATCAGGACCCCCTCAGTCGCAACCGCAGCAGCAACCTCAGCAACAGCAACAAACTTCTTCAGCACAGCAACAGCAGGGCAATCCATCAGGTCATTATGGCAATACGAGTGTTCAGATTCAAACCAAGACACCACACACGATTCAGTATCTTCCCGCTGAGCCTTCGGGGCCCCCGCAACAACAACCTGGACAACCGCAGCCAGGACAACAGCAACAAGGGCAGCATGCACCGGTTGTGTCGAGTCATATGGTTCCTGGGGGTCAACCACCAGGCTCAGCAGCTGGACAGCAACCGCCAAGGGGGAAGATGCCACCTGAGTATGTGGGCCCTCCTGCCCCCTCCTATCCTGGGCCAGGGGATTTGGATCAAAGGAAGCAGCATCCTCCCTACATGCCACCATTTCAGCACGGTATGTAGTTTCAGAATTTATCCTTCTCGTTTTTCTCCCACAAACTTAAATCAGATATCGCTGAACTTATTGGGTTATTATAGCTTTGTGCAAATCAGATTTTTTGGAGAAAAATAATTGTTTGGATTGTGTTACCAAAATTTTAACATAGTTTAATTACATAACTTACATAATACATTCTATTATCATTCAAAAATAATAAATATTATTACATACTACTGTTCAATTGAACAGTATTATATTGAAATAGAAATATTTTTGCTATTTTCTGTTTGGTATAAATCATGATAATATGTCATATTATCTTGAGCTTTATTATTATTTATTCTTAACCTGAAGTTTGACAAATAACAATGTTTTTGTGGTAAATAAACTAATGGTTGTGTTTTTTCACCCTTGTCATTTATTACAATTGAATTGAGACTTATTGATTCTATGTATGCATTTTTATCGCCTTCTTCATTACTGTTTCACTAACATCACAATAATAATACAAATTCTTTGTTGCGAATTACTAGTTGCACTAGTATTAACGTTTAATATATGGATTTAGAAACATCTATTAATTGTATTTAAAAAATAGTAACCATCTTTATGCATAAAAATAACTAAATATAGGTTTTTTACTTACTTAAAGCCCCGTATGTGTCAAATAAAAAATGAAATCAATTGTGTGAATTTTAACACCGACTTAACAATAAATTGTTAAAAAAAGTTAAGCAATTATTGTATTTTTTTATTTATTTATGCACTACGAAGTGCTTATGGCCCACAAAAACATATTTATTTTTCAAACTTCATGTCAAAAATAAAAAAAGATTGAAACGCATACCATAATTTACGCCAAACGGAAGATATAGTACGAAAGCTAGCACCCTCCAGCTTCCAGGAACAAGATACCAACATTGTCCCTACTATAATTATAGATTATGGTGTCAAACCTTCCGAAATGGACGTCTGCCGGTGTTGGGCTGGTTGGTTTGGACCCCTGTGACATTTTAAAATTTGTCATATTAGAGAATAGGAATATTTTTACAATTTTCCAAAAAATATAATTTTAATATAATGTAAGTATTATACATATATAACCTTTTTAAAAGTTACGTTGCATGTGATTTTAAATCTTCATCTATATATATGAAGATATTTATTATCTTCATTTTAAAATCAAAATTAAACACACATAATATATCATTACGTTTTCAGATGCTTTTGAATATTGGTACTAAAATCATATGCAACATAACTTTTAAAAAGGTTAAAAATACTTATAGTATATTAAAAATAAGAATTTTAGAAAATTGAGTTTAAGATGCCACAGGAGTCCAAACCAACCCTCTCAACACCGTTAGACGTCCATTTTGGAAGGTTTGACACCCTGATCTACAATTATAGGGGGGTGGTCAAGGTTTGTACCTCGTAGCTGGAGAGTGCTTGCTGCGGAACTAATATAAAAATATTATTGTTTTTGTAAAGAAGCACAAAGTATTATGTGAGTATTTTTTGTCTATAATGCTATTAAATAAATTATTTATAGTTATTTATTATTTCTAATGACTATAAATTCACTTTTCTTTTTTTCTGACTTATCAAATTTATTCATACCATATTTTTCAATTGAATATATTAACATGGCCTTATTTACTGTACTATTTATTACTATAATAATTAAATAACGTACAACTCTTTTGAATTGTTTTTATTGCTACACAAGTTGAACTGCTGTTACCCATAGATATTGAGTTTGTATTCAGTTTAATGTATTGGTTAAATTTTATTATGTACAATAATTAACCCATTCAAACATCGCTATTCACTTATTCTTTTCAGTACTGAAGTGCACTACTTATTATATTATGATACTATTCATTATGCTTATTCATCATATAGCACGTTGATTTTGTCTTCTACCGGCAATAATTTTCAAAGAGAAGTAATTCCACATAGGACTGTAATAAAATATTCTTATTTTATCTTTCTTAGCATAATAATTTAGAGTTAACTTAGGTTACAGCGACAGCATTTCCCTATAGAGAGAACAATATTATACGTAAATGTGTTTTATTACTTGTGTGCAATATTTATCAAATAAATATTGTCGATCAATATGCACATAGTTTAGAATGACCAACAACCTAAGTCTCTAAACTGTTGAGTACTATTAAATGTTATAGGCAGTGCTTAGTATAGATTAAAATGTGGTTATTGTTCCTGTATTTCCACCGTCTCTGTTTGATTAGTCATACATAATAGTTAATGTGCGTTACGTATAACTTATATACTCTTATGTGGTTATCAGTCACAAGAAAGAGGGGGAAAAAACCTTAAATGCATAACCTACTATGTTCAGTGCAATGTAGTTGGTATCCGCTACAACTGAAGATATTTATTAGTTAAACTGTATTTAGTAAGTTGTGGCTTGTTGACCGAAAATATTATCTTGATAATATTTTTTATTATAATATTATCTAGTAAGACGGTTTGTTTCACGGAGCGGTTGCCTGCATTGCATTAGTATTATTTTAGCAGCAGCATCCAGCCCCATATCACAGCAAGCTTATTATATTTTAACTTTACTACAACTACTGACTATACCCCATCATAACTGCAGCTCTATTCATTTCCCTTCGCCGCCTATATATACCTACGATATTATATCCACTCACTTTGCCTTTTCCTGGCGGGTTCTTCAAACAGTTTTCTTATTATATACCAAGGTAATAGAGCCTAAAGCTTAGACCTATCTAACCTCATAGTCAAATCGTGTGGTAGGAGCGAGAATATTATATTAACTGCATTATATATTGTGAGAGACACACTGACGAAAACACGAGAATTGCAACACAAACTCTTCTCCTTATACTGTCTGCCTGTCTGACATGCCTTTTTCACTAATCACTAATACGCATTGCATGGAGTACGAATAGCTGTGGTGAATATGTAGGTACCGTCGTCGTCAGCTATCTTACTTGGGTATATTCATTACTTTGCTAGACCTGTAGTCAGAGTCACACTCCCACTGAAATTTTTACTCTCTCCATTTCAACGTTATAGTTGAACAACCAACTGTTTACTTTCGTCTCATTTCACCAGCAGTAATGTATTTATAACGTATTAATCTGTGTGTATAATAATATAGTAAATATGTATTAGGTAATAGTATGTCAGTTAATAACGTAAATTAACAAGCTATTGTTATTTAATTATATATTTTGTTACATACAATCATAATTAGATCAAACTGATATTATTAATTTTTAACAAGTTTCTATTTTGTACGTTTCTTTTTATTGGTTATGGTAATTTGACCGATCTTATCGTTGAAATATTACCGCTTCATCGTAAATGATATGTGGGCGTAACAATACCTATATCTTGCAGTTTAGATGACCGGGTTTCTGTAAACCACGTGATCCTCCCATCTGTGTACCTATAAAGTCGGCGAGTAAGAGGAAATACTTTAAATTTTTTTACTAACACGCATCGAGGAGGAATAATTGGATTACTAAATATTATGTATTATATGCAACACTGTATGAAACTGTTCTTATAGACGCTAGATATATTTCGTCTTGTTATCTGATCAAGAATTACTATTCTTCATACTTTAAGATTATAATTTTGTTTATCTACTATTGTTTGGATGTATTTTAAAAACTCAATATTTGTACTCTTATATCGTTTTGAAATTATACCATAATATGTTTATTGCACATTACGCCTCCCTTTTTTCACATTACATCTCTTTAATGCCCTGTGTTTGTTAACAGGGCCGGTGGAAGCAAATGTAAAGGGGGAGGGGGGCAAAGTTTTAATAGCGATTCCACACAATAAATGTCTATGTTGTTTAAGCATTTTTTGTAAAAGGGGGACCCCAGGTTCCGCCAGCTATGGTAAATATTTAAATATTTGTGCCTATTATATTATATATTATTAGTTTTCACTTGTACCTATTTCTCTGTAGAGACATTTTGAATATAACACGTTTTATTTTCTGAAACTGCGTTGCTTTTTAAATTTAGTTCTAGAAAACAACTTCATTTATTTAAAAAATGTCATCAATTATATTTTCATATAAATGTTTAAAATTCATAGTTTATTGTGTGTTATCTTGTTTTTACTGTGTTTTTATCTTATTCACAATAACATGTTTTCCAAAAGCCTTGGTAAAAGTGGCATAAAAGTTCTAGTTGTAATTTGTCTAACTTTGTTATTTTTAATCTGTTACAATACAGTATTTTAATGATGTTATCTCTCTTCTATTTTTCAAGGAGTAGCCATGCACCCGCAGCAACGCACGATGTCCATGCCAGGTATGGAACAAATGCCGGGAGGTCCCTATGCCCCTCCCGACCAGGCCAGTCAGTACCAAACGAGTCATCAGATGATGCAACAGAGCCAGATGATGGCCACAACCGGGAATGGAGGTCCAGGCGGACCGGGTGGCGGTGGGGGGATGATCATGCACCAACACCAGCAGCACATGCAGATGCAGTACATGCAGCAGACGACGCAGCAACAACCACCACCCAGGCAACACCCCGCCTATGGCGGTCCCCCACCCCCCGAATGGCCGCCGGAACCCCCCACGGGAATGGGCGGTGGCTACGTACCCTCTGGCGAACCACCACAGCAACACCCGGTTGTTTATCACGGCGGTTATTACCACCATCCAGGGCCTCCGCACCCTGTTGCTATGGGCCGAGGCCCACCTCAGCAATTGGGAACAGGGCCACAGCAGCAGGCCATTCGCCAAGCGGCGCCGTTGACGCAACAACAGATGCCCAAGGGAATATAGCCGACGGACTTTACTAATTCTGATATAATACAAAATAATATATAACTACAACATTTCTTTTTTCCTGTGAATATCATTTGTTACACCTAGTAACTTTAATATATTATTTATGTGTACTACACCACGTCACAATGACGATACAACATAATATTTTTCAAATTTAGATCCGCTATATTATACTCGAAGTTGCAGCTAATAATTTAATGTAATAAGTTCCACATGATTCGCAACATAAGCTACAAGCTACACATTTAAAGAGATAAACCACATTCAATAAGACATAAATTTGTAGTCATTTTTAATTGTAAATGTATGCAACAATTTTTTACAAAAATGTTTTACTTAATTTAATCGAAAAAAGGGATGTAACAGCTCCTATTTTTATATGCACAGTACTTTTCAGTTTAAATTTTATAAAGCAGTATAATTGAAGGATAATTAAATTAATGTTTCGTTTTGGTAGCTCCATTCGTATGAGATATTACATTTTTTTACTTTCTTTATTATGTTTCATTAGCGTTATAAATTGAGTTATTAAACTTTTTCACTTTTTATTTCATAAACGACACAGGATTTATCCCTATCGACTATTCATTTTTAAATTATTGAAGTTTATCTCATTTTTTGCTGAACAAAATAATAACTTGTTTATTTCTTCGTGAATATAACAACTCAACAACGTAATTTTATACACTACTCGACTATTTTCTACATACAAGTCCAGTAAATTCTCTCTTCCAACCTCTGCTATCAGCCTTTGTGATGAGTGGAATGTCATTATATTATGCAATATATTTATTTAACATTTCACTCGTGACTTGGCTCTCTCTCATGATTTATACTTTGTTCTTATTATAATTTATTTCTTACTTACACTACTGTTAAGTAGTAAATCACGAATTTATGAATAAACAGGATTTGGGATAATATTTGTACATATTGTATATTATGTTTTACTATTGTTTCATTTCTGTTTCACAGAATTTGTATATTTTTACCAAGCCATTTCTTTGACATATTATACTAATTTTAATTAATATCATAAACATGTAATTTTATAGCTTTACATACACAAAACATAGTTCTGCATAGGTTATATATTAAAAACATTATTCTTATATTATTTATTAATATATATTTCATTGCCAGACACATATACATACACATATTCCCAGTTATTTAAATGTAGTTTCTTTTTTTATAGAACTGAAATATTTAACATCAGTTTATAGCAATCAATGAATATATCAAGAGTTTTCGCCATTTATATCATGATATCTAGTATAAATTTAATGTCATTTCTTCTAGTCTTTACTTGCCCATTTCCGAGATTATTTTTTTAACATTTTGACTTCAACCATTTACCGATTAATTTGTTCTAAACTAGTTTAAATACAGGTATCTTAAGTCACAAACAGGCATTCATGATGTAATAATATTTGAGCCTATATTTTTTTCTTTAACATTTCAGGCGAATTATTATGCAAACGTCGCATGACGTGTGTGAATTACCTTGCGTCCAAAATATTTTTGTACATTAATAACAATATAATACATCGCATTAATTTTTCAGAATACCTTTATCGGCAAGTATAAAACCATCGATTACCAAAACATAAATTGAATTATATTTACGTATTACATACCAAGTTTTCGAATAATGTGCTGTATTCATTTGTACAAATTCAATAAATTTATATTTACACAACTCGTGTCTTATTTAATCATATTTACTGCATGTTTGAGTCCAATGAAAGAGTGAAATATATTTCTAATAATTTTCAACATGCCATATATTAATCTTCTGGGAGAGCTTAACATATAAAGAGGGTAAACTAGGGTAAATTAATTATGTACTACATAGGACTGTTCGAATAGACAAAATGCACATACTATTGATAATACGGTGTACTCAGGCTATGTAGACCATAGAGTAATGATTATACTAAGAGAGTTGACTTTTGATTATTGATTTCATAAGCATCGCGTTCTAAATTTTCCTAGATAAAATACCTAAATCAAAAATATTAAAGATGGGAACCAACGACTATGTCCGTGTTATTACTCTTGACTTTTCGAAGGCCTTCGACACATCGAGAAACGCAAAAATTATTAGACCTCCAAATAGAAGATAAAATATACAACTGGCTATTAGGCTTCTTGACAATGAGAACACACAGAACCATATATCAAACAAGTCTGTCTCAGATGAAGCAAAAATCAACGCTGGAGTTATACAACGATCAGCCATTGGCTCTCCGGCCTTCATAGTAGTGGTCTCCAACCTTAAACCAGTCAATGCTGATTAATAGTTCATAAAATATGCCGATGACACATATTTACTCATTCCGGAGACAAATATCAATGCAACCAACGATGAACTAAAAAATATCAAGAAATGGTCGACAGAAAATAACTTAAACTTAAACGAAAAAAAATCGAAAGAAATTATTTTCACAGGAAATAAGAAGAGAACCAATGGCTATCCACCAGAACTAGAAAATAT